>JACEFZ010022998.1:0-7500 GCA_014155875.1 Cepaea nemoralis | reverse complement strand
GTTCCATGTTGTTGTTTTTTTTTTTCCTTTTAATATAGAGTTCTTGGTTTTTGTTTTTGTTTTCAGACGACAGCATCCAGGAAACTTGATTTGTCTTGGACTGTTTGTAAGTAGATGAGTGAATTATTCTCTGTCTATGTTTGTACTGTGATATACAGAAACCATTGAGAATCATTGTGACACAAAAATCATTGTGGCAGAAAAACCATTGTCACACAGAAACCAGTGTCAGGCAGAACAATCATTGCCATACCAAAACCATTCTGATTCAGAAAAACCATTGTCACATAGAAAAACCGTTATTACACAAAAACCATTGTCACAGACAATTTTACAGAAGAAGTTGTCACAGAAAAATCATTATCATACGCAAACCATTTTCACAGAAAAACCATTGTCATAGCAGCCATCGTCACACAAACCATCAGCAACTCAGAAAACCCAGCTGTAATAATTTATTTGTTTCAAGATTTGTGTTCTGTAGCTTCTTGACTACTCTTTTATATACATTACTGTAAACATATAAACCAGTATCTGTGGCTATGAAGGTCGTGGTATATTTTCCCCTGCATATTTCGTAGCTCCCCTGCTTATTTCTTAGCTCCCCTGCATATTTCTTCGCTCCCCTGCATATTTAGCTCCCCTGCATATTTCTTAGCTCCCCTGCATATTTCTTTGCTCCCCTGCATATTTCCTGCTCCCCTGCATATTTCTTAGCTCCCTTGCATACTAAGTTAAGTTGAGGATCTCAAAATTTGCAGTGGGCAATTTGGTCGAAGATTGCTTTGGGTTAATTTCCATAACATGAGATGTTGGCCATTTAGAAAGCAATGGCAAACTGTCAACAACACACAAAACTGTTATCAACTACCTAAAGTACCTTGCGGTGTAAAACTGGGGGGGGGGGGGGGGGGGGGGGGGGGAATAATCTTGAACCTGAATAATTAAGGCAATCTTGATAGTGCTGTTGCCGCGAACTGTGCAGGTTAGGGTTTCTTTTCTGCCCCCGACAGAAAAAATCCACACCTTATTGAGGATTTGAACCCCGTTCTCCCAAAGGATAGCCCAGCATTCTAGTCACTCGGCCAGACACTTCTCTATGGCAAACTACTGAACTAAAACTGCCTAGGAAATCTCAAACAGCCAATGAATGCTGGGGTTGGCTGCAATACCCTCTAAAGTACATGCGGCTGACTTAGAGTAAACACACAGTTGGATGTGCAGTTTGATTTGTATTGATCTGTTTGCTGTGTGTCTGTCAACAGCCATGCACACCTGTTGTCTTGTATTGACTTCTATCGCTAGCTTTCTGGATGTCATATCTTTTTTTGTTATTTGTTTATATTGCTAGTTTCAAGCTTGTCTATTGTTGTTGTTGTTGTTGTTGTTGTTGTATATGATATTCCTAGTTTTGCTCTGTCTCATGATCTGTAATGTGAAATATTGGATGTTTGTCTCCATGGCTGTTACGTTGCACACATGAATTCATCAGCAGTGGTGGAGATGAGCATGGTCCCGTGGATCAGAGTGATTGGTATTCAACATCCGGTGTGTCTAGGTAGGGGGTTGAACCCTTGCACCAGTACCAAGAAATGTTGTGTGTTTGTGAGCATGTGACAAGAAATGTTAGACCTGTAACAATAAATGTTGGGTGTTTGTATGTAATGAGAAATGTTAGACCCGTAAACAAGAAATGTTGGGTCTTTGTGAGCATGTGATGAGAAATGGTCAAGACAGAAACATGGAGCCGAGCCACAACAATGGTGATCGAGTGAGATGGCAAAACTTGACCACCCACACTTATCGGCATGGCACATGATGGATGAATGGATGAGAAATGTTGGGTCTGTAGTAAGAAATGTTGGGTCTTTGTGGTTGTCTGTAGCATGAACCATGTCTATAACGAGAAATAGGGTTGGGTTGGGTGGATCTCTCTCCTCTCTCTCTCTCTCTTCCTCTCTCCCTCTCTCTCTCTCTCTCCTCTCTACTCTCTCTCTCTCCCCTCTCTCTCTCTCTCTCTCTCTCATCTCTCTCTCCTCTCTCTCTCTCTCTCCTCTCTCTCTCTCTCTCTCTCTCTCGCTCTCTCTCTCTCTCTCTCTCTCTCTCTCTCTCTCTCTCTCTCTCTCTCTCTCTCTCTGTGTGTATGGGTGGGTGGGTTTTTTCTTTTCTTTTTTATCTATATGATCATGTCTGTAACATGAAATGTTGAATCTATGTGACCTTTAAAGAGTAGTATCATTTTACTAACCATGGTTGTTTGTACCTGTTGCGTACACTAGTCAAGCAAAATCATGAGATGTCACACAACTATGATCTTGTTGCAAGTCTCCATCATTATATCATATCATATGCCCTTACTCTCATGTTTAAATCTCTATGTTTATTTATACAAATTGCAGACTCTGGCCTTCTCATACATGACTGCAACCATCAGCAGGTGAGATGACTTTAGTACTATTACTACTACTGCCACTACTACTACTACTACTACTACTACTACTACTACTACTACTACTACTACTACTACTACTACTGCTACTACTACTACTACTGCCACTACTACTACTACTACTACTACTACTACTACTACTACTACTGCTACTACTACTACTACTACTGCCACTACTACTACTACTACTACTACTACTACTACTACTACTACTACTACTACTACTACTACTACCACTGCTTCTACTACTACCCAGTACCACTGCTGCTGCTGCTACTACTACTTCTGCTACTACTACTACTATTGCTGCTGCTACTGCTTCTACTACTACTACTACTACAACTACTGTTTGCTGCTACTTAGTTGTTTCAAGATTTGTGACACAACAAGTCCCTGCTACGACTACTACTACTGCTACCACTGCTACTATTACTACCACATCTACTAATACTTCTTCCACTACAACATGACAATCTACTAAACTTCAGTTACATCAAACAGCATGATAATCTAGTGAAAACTTTCACCACATCAAAGGATATAACAGTCTTCTGAAAAGCATAATTAAAGGAAAAGTTGGGGAAAGAGAAAAAAAGCTAGAGGCGTCAAAGATATAAATGGACAAACAAGAAGACGCAGCACGAGTCAGGGCACAGCCTCGCAGATAACACATTGAAAGCTCAAGACAAACACTGCTAGAGATTCATTACTGCAGCAAGAGGGCACTTGATGATGAAAATACATAAGTGTGTAGTTGTTGTCTGTTGATTTCATGATGTAATTTATGTTGTTTGTCCACAGTTTCCATGATACAGACATTGTGTTGCTGGCAGCTGGCATCACCGCAGCTGTCTGCCTGTCCATCTCCCTGTTTGCCATCCAGACCAAGGTCAGTGTTCCTTGATATTGCTTGTTGGTTGCCTATTTTTTTTTCGCTCGTTTTGAACTCAAGCGTAGTCCATACATGCTACTTCCAGTAGCACAGGATTGATTTTTGCTTGTGGATTAGCTTTCCCTCTTACCAGTGTCCCCCACCATCAGGCAAACCTACTCGACTTCAGAGGTACTTGTAATTAAAGTCCCCAAGTCAAGGACAAGAAGTCAACATTTTAGTCCAACTTACCCATGTAGGGGGTCGAACTCCCTACCTCAGCATCAGCACACCAAATAATTAAGAAATGTGTTCTTATCCATTCAGCCGTGCTGACCTCCATTGATTGCCTGTAAATCTTCTGGAACATTGCCTTCAAACTCTTCTGCCTGATGCATTGACATTCAGGGCATTTGAACCACACAAAGGCTTTATCGCCCTAGTGTCCACTTCGTCATTTCTTATGGTGTGGTCAGACAACTGCCCTTTCCTACTATTTGTGTTTCATACATGCGTGGCTGTTAGTTGCAGAAGGCAGTTGCTGAGATATGGCTCCCGGAGCCCATCAGATGTGTTTCTTGGTTGGTGAATCCACTGAAGGCTGATTTTTACCTCAATAACCCCAATGCAGCTGGTCTAGATCAAAGCTCCGACAGACAGAGTCTTAGCATTGCTTTGTTGATCTGGCAGCTTCTGCAGCCTGTCTTTTTCCAGGTGTATTGGTGTTACCTTTCCTCAGGAATAAACTAGGCAGGTCAAGAGAGGGATCATGCTGCATGGGTAACACATGGTCTCTACAATTCAGCACAGGTTTTGTGCTAAGGAGAGGTATAACTCCATCCCTGTTTCCTGCCTTGGGTTGTTGTTATTATGCCTTTATTGAAGCACAATGTAACAATTTGAAGAACAATATAACAAACTATCGTCTTTCTAGACGGCACGAGGCCTGTAAGCCCAGTGCATTGACATTCAGGTCATTTGAATCCTGTAGAGGACTCGGTTTGAGGCTGGTGTAAAGACCTTCCTGCCAACCAGGGCCCAAAATACCATCTCCACAATAACTGTGTTGCGGAACTCTCCTTCCCCTCTCCAAGCTCAGAATCCAGCACAGGTACTGGTACTTGAAATTCATGTCTGGGAAGAGGCATGAGAAAGATGCTTGCAGATCTCCAGAGTGATAGGGACAGCTTTAGTTAGTGTAGTATATATTGGGAAGAGGCATGAGAAAGATGCTTGCAGATCTCCAGAGTGATAGGGACAGCTTTAGTTAGTGTAGTATATATTGGGAAGAGGCATGAGAAAGATGCTTGCAAATATCCAGAGTGATAGGGACAGCTTTAGTTAGTGTAGTATATATTGGGAAGAGGCGTGAGAAAGATGCTTGCAGATATCCAGAGTGATAGGGACAACTTTAGTTAGTGTAGTATATATTGGGAAGAGGCATGAGAAAGATGCTTGCAGATCTTCAGAGTGATAGGGACAGCTTTAGTTAGTGTAGTATATATTGGGAAGAGGCATGAGAAGGATGCTTGCAGATATCCAGAGTGATAGGGACAACTTTAGTTAGTGTAGTATATATTGGGAAGAGGCATGAGAAAGATGCTTGCAGATCTCCAGAGTGATAGGGACAACTTTAGTTAGTGTGTAGTATATATTGAGAAGAGGCATGAGAAAGATGCTTGCAGATCTCCAGAGTGATAGGGACAGCTTTAGTTAGTGTGTAGTATATATTGAAAACAGCTGTTCTCTGAAAACAGAAAATCAGATGAGACAGTTCTGCAAGAAATAGATCAAACACCATAAATTGATTCTAGAAATTAGACGTAGATAGTCAAGATTTTCTGTATGTGTTAGGAGGCGGAATAAACTTAAAAACGCAGTGACTGCTAGCAAACATAATGGTAAAAGATTAAATGGAAAACAGAGATAAATACCTGGATGGTTTGGTCAGATGGCATAACTTGACCAAGAACGCGGACCCTTCTGAGGTTCTGGTGATTGTGGGAGATGGAGATCCATGACACATGCCCCCCCCCCTTTCCTCCCCCAGCTTACCAGCATGGCACATAATCATGATGAGGACCCAGTTGTTTATATTATTTGTTAACTCACTAGTTTAACCATTTTGTTTAACACAGTAGTTGAACCATTTTGTTTTTAAGTGCAGTAATTTAATCATACTTTATTTTGTTAATGCAATAGTTTGGCCATATTGTTGTATGTTAACACTATATTCAACCATATTGTTGTATGTTTATACAGTAGTTCACCACAATATTGGACATTAATTGATTCAGTGCCAAACAAACAGTAGATTTGGACCAGACAAAAATGGATAGTGGAAAATGGGAAGTAGGGGTATGTTACAGTTATGACTTAATAGTTTTTAATATGGCAGCAGACGTTGTATTATAACGCTTTGACATTTCAGCAATATATAAACCTATGGCTGACATGGGAAGTCAATTAAGATGATTAATCATCTCATGGCACTTAATCAGTTAACACAGTAATTAAAACGTGCTATTTCTTGTTTTATACAAGCCTAATCTGTAACATGACAGTTAACACAGTAATTAAAACATGCTATTTCTTGCCTGACACACGCTTAATCTGTAACACAACAGTTAACACAGTAATTAAAACATGCTATTTCTTGTCTGAAACACGCCTAATCTGTAACATGACAGTTAACACAGTAATAAAAACATGCTATTTCTTGTCTGTAACACGACAGTTAACACAGTAATTAAAACATGCTATTTCTTGTCTGTAACACGACAGTTAACACAGTAATTAAAACATGCTATTTCTTGTCTGACACACGCCTAATCTGTAACACGACAGTTAACACAGTAATTAAAACAAGCCTAATCTGTAACCCGACAGTTAACACAGTAATTAAAACATGCCTAATCTGTAACATGACAGTTAACACAATAATTAAAACATGCTATTCCTTGTCTGACACACGCCTAATCTGTAACACGACAGTTAACACAGTAATTAAAACAAGCCTAATCTTAGTTAGTTTATGTTTAGTCGATGGATCAACATCACGGCACACGGGTGCAACTCATAAGTGCTCCGTTCTCCTCCTAACTCAAACCTGAGTCTGGAGAAACTCAGCTCAGTGCACGAACTCCGTAGCACCGCCGAGGATCCTGAAAATACTTTGGGTAGATTTTTAACTAGAAATTTTGCCTGGGCAGCGCCGTTAGGCTACTCTTTTTCGATTTCCAACTGCCAAGGGATTTTTTACGTGCGCAACAATACACACGGGCGTCCGATCTCACTACCCAGAGACCAGGAGAAATTTATTACTAGAAGTCCACGAGAAAAGATCTCGGCATCACTGGGGCTTGAACCCGGGACCTCCAGCACTCGAGGCAGACACCATACCTCGAGACCATGCAGCCCCCTAATCTGTAACCCGACAGTTAACACAGTAATTAAAACATGCCTAATCTGTAACATGACAGTTAACACAGTAATTAAAACATGCTATTCCTTGTCTGACACAAGCCTAACCTGTAACACGACAGCTAACACAGTAATTAAAACATGCTATTCCTTGTCTGACACAAGCCTAATCTGTAACACGACAGCTAACACAGTAATTAAAACATGCTATTCCTTGTCTGACACAAGCCTAACCTGTAACACGACAGCTAACACAGTAATTAAAACATGCTATTCCTTGTCTGACACAAGCCTAATCTGTAACACGACAGCTAACCACAGTAATTAACACATGCTATTCCTTGTCTGACACAAGCCTAACCTGTAACATGACAGCTAACACAGTAATTAAAACAAGCCTAATCTGTAACCCGACAGTTAACACAGTAATTAAAACATGCCTAATCTGTAACATGACAGTTAACACAGTAATTAAAACATGCTATTCCTTGTCTGACACAAGCCTAACCTGTAACACGACAGCTAATACAGTAATTAAAACACGCCTAATCTGTAACATGACAACTAACACGTTTGTTTGTTTGTGTGTTGGTCAGATTGACTTCACCATGTGCAGCGGCCTGTTGTTTGTTCTGGTCATGGTGCTCTTCTTCTTGGCTGGGCCTGTCTGATCAACACATTATGCCTGGGGAGGCTCCAGCAGGGTAGGTCTTCATCTACATGTCGGGTCTCTCACTACTTGTTGGTGTCTTCTGTT
>JACEFZ010022997.1:0-20000 GCA_014155875.1 Cepaea nemoralis | reverse complement strand
TAATGTAAAGTACACTACAGTACATTAACATAATGTAAAGTATAGCAAAGTGGTCAAGCTGTCTGCCTCCCGCTCCGAAGGTTATGAGTTCGATTCCGGGCTACGTCTTTTGGTTCACGAGTGCATGTTTCTCGGATACTCCTAGGGGTCGTCGCCGGAGCTACGGAGTTCGTGCTTTGTGTGATGCTTTCGGCAGGTTATCTCTGTCGAAAGAGACCGAACTTATAGGGATAAAACCCGGGGCAATGAAGTCGATCCTCTCAAATTTTAAGGCTTGTATTTTAAAGTATAGCAAAGTAAAGTAAGGTAAAGTAAAGTAAGATAAAGTAAGGTAAGGAATGTAAGGTAAAGTAAAGTAAGGAATGTAAGGTAAAGTAAAGTAAGGAATATAAGGTAAAGTAAAGTAAGGAATGTGAGGTAAAGTAAAGTAAGGAATGTAAGGTAAAGTAAAGTAAGGCAAAATAAGGTAAAGTAAAGTAAGGAAAAGCATGGTAAAGTAAAGTACGGAAAAGTAAGGCAAGTAAAGTATAGTAAAGGAAAAGTAAAGTAAATTAAAGTAAAGTAAAGTACGCCAAAGTGAGTGAATATGAATATGGTAAAGTAATGTAAGGTAAGGTAAGGTAAAACAAACTAAAGTAAAGTAGAGTAGAGTAGAGTAGAGTAGAGTAGAGTAGAGTAGAGTAGAGTAGAGTAGAGTAGAGTAGAGCAGAGCAGAGCAGAGTAAAGTAAAGTAAAGTAAAGTAAAGTAAAGCAAAGTAAAGTGAAGTTTAAGAAAGTAAAGTAAAATAAAGTAACGTAACGTAGAGTAAAGTAAAATAAAGTAAAGTAGAGTAAAGTAAAGTAAAGTAAAGTAAAGTAAAGTAAAGTTTAAGAAAGTAAAGTAATATAAAGTAACGTAACGTAAAGTAAAGTAAAGTAAAGTAAAGTTTAAGAAATAAAGTAAAGTAAAGTTAAGTAAAGTAATGTAAAGTAAAGTAAAATAAAGTTTAAGAAAGTAAAGTAAAGTACCCTTTGCACGTCGTAAGGCGATTCAGGTATATGTTGCTAGACCCACATTTTGAAAGAGCAATCGGCACTCGATGGGTGAGGAGGTCAGCACAGACGACGGCCGCCTAGCCTTCCCGAGATATTTCCTGGTACCAATTTTACGCTGGGTTGACCTGTGAACCCATGAGCTGTCGCTGGGTAGGCGTGTGTCTAGCGCCTGATCCACCGAGGCTCCTATTGATGTCTAGAGGATCGAATCTATTGCATCGGGGTTTACATTTGGCTCGTTCTCTTTTCTCAGCGCTTTCTTTCTGTCACTTTTGTCGCGTTTGTCGCTTCTGTTGCTTTCATCACTTCTGTCGCTTCTGTCACTTTTTTCACTTTTGTCGCTTCTATCGCTTCTGTCGCTTCTGTTGCTTCTTTCGCTTCCGTCCCATCTTTCGCTGCTGTCGCTTCTATCACTTCTGTCACTTCTGTCACTTCTATCGCTCCTATCGCTTCTGTCGCTTCTGTTACTTCTTTCGTTTCCGTCCCATCTTTCGCTTCTGTCGTTTCTATCACTTCTGTCGCTTCCGTCCCATCTTTCGCTTCTGTCGCTTCCGTCGCTTCCGTTGCTTCTGCTGCTCCTCCTGCTCCTCCTCCCCTCCTTCACTTCCTCCTCCTGCTCCTCTTCCTAGTCTTCCTCCTCCCCCTCCTCCTCAATATTATTATTATTATTATTATTATTATTACTATTTTGCCCTTTTTTCCTTGTCCGTCTGACTTCATGAACCAGGGATTGTTCCGAGGGGTCGCTCCTGAGGACCAGATGTCCTCTCTCTATCTAGCCAAGCCAGGGCAGCCTTGTAAGACATGCTCTGTACTCGTCGTGGATGGTCTTCGCCTGCAAGTGGCAGTCAGCGGCACCCATAGGCTGGAGGTCTCCTTGTTTGCCTTCGTTGGCTGTGAACTCAAGCCTAGTTCACACACACGTTACCGCTTCTAGTCCACTGGATTGAATTTTGCGTCTGGATTATCTCTCCATGTTACCAGTGTCCCCCGTCATCAGGCGAACGTACTCTGACTTCAGGCGTACTTGTAATTTATGTTCGCAATCCCGTATACCCGCGTTCGATACACAGCTGCGCACGATTTGGCAGCAAACAGCGTTGCGCTGGATTTTTACAAAAAGTTATGGATGCCGATCGTTCAGAAAGAAAAGTAAAACTACTGAACGTAAAACTTTCTCTGTTACTTTATACCACCTCCAGATGACATTTCCAGCCATAATTATTGTTTCTTTATATTTCCACATTTGTTATTATTTTCCACATTTTTGACTCTTAGAATAACCGAGAGAGAGAGAGAGAGAGAGACAGAGAGAGAGAGAGAGAGAGAGAGAGAGAGAGAGAGAGAAAGAGAGAGAGAGAGAGAGAGAGAGAGAGAGAGAGAGAGAGAGAGAGAGAGAACGAACGAACGAACGAACAGACTTTATTTTCAAAGGGTAACAAATTGGGCACGCAGGCCCGTCTTACATTCGGCCCTTCCAATCACTCATCTTTCTTTCATCAACAGTGCATAGGAAAAAACATTGTCACATGAATTTTGTAAACATAAACAATGCATATTACTATGTTATGAGACACATCCACCACCCACCCACACACACACACACACACACACACACACACACACACACACACACACACACACACACACACACACACACACACACACACACACACACACACACACACACACACACACACATACACACATCCCCCATTCACTCCAACTCCCCCACCCAACCACACACACATATAATACATCCCCCCACCCATCCACCAAACCCTACACCTACACATCTCCCCACCCACACACACCTCTCACCCACCACACATCCCCTCCACCCACACCCCAAGCACACATACATTCAATAACCCACACATCCCCCACCTACACACATCTCCCCACCCACTCACATATCCTCTATCCGTCCCATTTCCCACCAAACAATCACTCACCCAATATCCCCCTCCACCCACACACCTCCAACCACCCAACCAAACACACATTCCTCAGCCACACACACATCTCCCCGTCAACTCACATATTCCGCACCTACCCACACACAAATTCCGCACTCACCCACATAATCTCCCATCTCCCCCAGCCCACTCACAGATCCCGAGCCCACACTACAAACATCCCCCACCATCCTCTAACCTGCACACACTCACCCACCCACATATCCTCTACCCACCCACACATCCTCTACCCACCCATCCCCCAACCAAACATCCCTTAACCACACACCCTTACTCATATACAATCACCCACTCACACATCCTCTACCCAACCACACATACTCCACCCAACCACACATCCTTCATCCACCCATTCCCCCAGCCACACATCCCTTAACCACACACCCCTACCCATATACACACACATCCCCACCGACGCACAATCTCCCCACCCATACAAACATCCCTCACACACATCCCCACCCACCAGCACATTCCCCATTCACAAACACACACCTCCCATCCACGCACACACAACCCATACATTCATCCCCTCACACATCCCTAGACACACGTACTTATCCCTCAACCACTAACACCCACACATCCCTTACCCACTCATCAACACATACATCTCCTATCTACACACCCACACTCACACATCTCAACCACCCATCTAAGCACACATCCCCCACCCTCACACACATCCTTCACCCACTCACAAACCCAACCACACCTTCACCCACCCACACAAACATCATTTATCCACACCCAGCTCCCCTCCCACACAATACCACACCCACACACATCCCAAAGACACATCCCTCACCCACACACACATCTATCCACACATATCCTACCCATCCACACATCACCCAACTACAATCACCCTCACTACCCACACATACATCCTCCATCCAGCCACACACACCCCCACCCAGCCAGACATATCCCCCACCCACACACACATCTCCAAATCCATCACCCACACCCATCACGCACCCCTCCCCCAACCCACACACATCCCCCACACACATTCACCCACACATCTCTCACCCATACACATCCCTCACCCACACACACATCCCAAACCCACAACCACCCCCACCTGCACACATCTCCCACCCACCTCATATCCCCACACCCACATCTCCCCACCCACACATATAACCCCACCCATCCCACCATAACACACCATCAATCATCCACCAACATATCCTCCTCCACCCACTCACCCACAACCACCTAGACAAACACACATCCCCACCCACAAACACATCTCCCCATACACCCATACATCTCGCACGCATCCACACACAAATCCCCACCCACCCACACACAAATCCCCCACCCACCCACAAAAACCCACCCGCCCACCCACACATCCTGAGCCCACCCACACACATCACGAATCCACCCACACACACATCCACCGATCCCCCAACCTACTATTATGATCAAACTCCCACACTTTACACACACATACAGTGACGATTGTCTTGAGCATTGTCGCAAAATTGTAAAGAAAATGGAGAAAAATTGTGCATATACATTTTGTAATTTAAAAATTAGGGATGCAATTCAACTCTCTCTCTCTCTCTCTCTCTCTCTCTCTCTCTCTCTCTCTCTCTCTCTCTCTCTCTCTCTCTCTCTCTCTCTCTCTCTCTCACTAACGCTCTCACTCACATTAGTAATCAGTAATGTTATATTACATTACATATTACATTATTATATATTATACATGATAAAATCAAGTGTCATACATAAAAAATGATAATGTGAAAGATGAACATACACAAAAAATATGGAATGGCATGTTACAGGACATGCGAGCACTGAAGTCTCTCTCTCTCTCTCTCTCTCTCTCTCTCTCTCTCTCTCTCTCTCTCTCTCTCTCTCTCTCTCTCTCTCTCTCTCTCTCTATCTCTCTCTCTCTCTCTCTCTCTCTCTCTCTCTCTCTCTCTCTCTCTCTCTTTACATACACACACTTTCACACTCATTCACTCTCTCTCTCTCTCTCACTTACACTCACTACCTCTCTCACTTGCTTTACAGTAATTTACATGAATTCATTGTATGCATGTTAAAATCAAGTGCATCAAAATGGTAATATGAAAAAAAAATGAGAATACATAAAACATATGGATCAGCATGTTAGATGACATGTGTGCGCTCAACTCTCTCTCTCTCTCTCTCTCTCTCTCTCTCTCTCTCTCTCTCTCTCTCTCTCTCTCTCTCTCTCTCTTCTCTCTCACACACATGTACATACACACACCCACACACATCATACCCACGCAACACACACACCTGCACACATCCATATACTTACTCACACGTACTCACATAACACCCGAATATACACTCCCTCGCATACACTGCATGCATGCACACTTACACATACAAAGATATACAATACATACACGAGCACACACACATACACACACTCATCCATACACACATACACACACGCACATGCATATAAACGCATATAAACACATGAAAGCACACCTTAACACACGTACAGACATACACACAGAGTCACACAAGATACACACATGTACTCACATATACACCCATACACACATCCAGACATGCACACACATACATCACACTTTCTCATGCACTCTCTCATTCACCCACGCTCTCTCTTTTACACACTCACTCGCTCTCACACTCACTCATTCGCGCACTCACACGCATACCCACAAATTCTCTCTCACTCACTCACGCTCCCTTACTCACTCATTTACTCGCTGACTCTCTAACTCACACTCACTCACTAACTTTCACACTCTATCACACAGACAGGCAGACACACAACACACCCACTCTCTCAAATTCACTCATTCTTTAACTAAATCTCTCACACATATGTCCACACACTCACTCACTTTTACACTCACTCAGGCACACGCGCATGCATACTCTCTCACTCTCACTCATACTAATTCTTCCACTCACACTCTTTCTCACTCACTCTCTCACCCACTGTCTCGTTCACACACATACAGTGAAGAATGATAGTGGAAAAATGATACTAGTAGGTGACTTATGGAGGCATATAGTCGGTATGAAGTAAGTATTGAAAGAGTTTTCGGTTGAATGTGTAGGGACTCATTGGTGTTTTCAGTTCTGATGGAAGGCTATTCCACAAGTGAGCACCAGAATATGCGAAACAAGTTTTGTAAAAGTCCAATCTAGGCTTAGGAAGCTGCAATAAATTTAAGCGCTTACTGTTCATTGCATTAGATTGAATTAACGGTAGAAGATACTCTGGGGTATTTTCAGATATAATTTTATTCACTAATTTGGCTTTGTTAAAAAGGAAGCGCTTTTGAAGTGGTAGAAGTCTTAGATGGCTGTATAATTTATTACTTTCAACGTGCTTTATGCTAGAAACTAGACGTATAGCGCGGTTTTGAAGCGAACACAATCGTTTCATATTAGATTTAGGGCAGCCATCCCAGACTGTGGAACAATAATCGAGAGGTGATTGGATATAGGATGCATAGAATATTTTACGTGTGCTTTCATCCAAAAAGTGTTGAATTTTAGCAAGTTGGTAAACTTTTTGTGCTATTCTCTTGGTAAGGGCGTGAACATGAGGGCTCCAGTTCAAATGTCTGTCAATTAAAAGACCTAATGTTTTATGTTCATTTACATTAATTATAGGTAACGTGTCCACGTGGAGCTCGAGCGGTGTCCCAGTTATGGCTAGGGTCTGTAGTTTTTGTCTGGTCGTTATTAGCATGGATTTGGTTTTGTCGATGTTAATTAACATGCGATTTTCATTGCTCCATCTACTAAGGTTGTCAAGATCGTTTTGTAAAGAGCTCTCTAAGTCACAAAGACTCTCTTGTTTTGTGTAAATAGTGCAGTCGTCCGCAAATAGATCTCACGAAGTATTGAGGTATATAGGAAGATCGTTAATATACACTGCAAAAAGCAGCGGACCTAGTATTGAGCCCTGAGGCACCCCAAAATTAAGTTGTGTGGGTCTTGATAGACAGTTATTGAAGGACACTACTTGTTGTCTGTCTGATAAAAATGACGTAATTAGGTTCACCATATTGGTGCTAGTCTTCATGTGTTTTAATTTTCTAATTAAAATATCATGATCTACCATATCAAAGGCCTTTTTAAAGTCTACAAATACTGCTCCACAAATGTTGCCATTGTTGATACAAAGATGCCAGTTATCGGTCATTTTTGTAAGGGCACTATGGCAAGAATATTTAGGTCGAAACCCAGATTGACTGTCAATTATTAGATCGTTGTTAATTAAATGATGTAGTGTTATTTTATGCATGTGTTTTTCTAGTGGCTTTGATAGCGACGATAGTAAGCAAATAGGTCTATAATTACCCAAGACGCTAATATCAGTTGAGCCATTTTTAAGTAGAGGATACACTTTAGCAACTTTAAAGGCAGATGGAAAGTAGTTTTTGGATAGGCACTGGTTATATATGAACGTTAAGGACTCACTAATAATAGGTGCAGCACACCGAAGAATTCTATTACTGATACCATCTAGGCCTTCTGAATTAGTTGCTTTGAGATTCGAGAGATATTTATATACTTCTACAACAGACATCAAGGGAATCTCAGGGGGAATATTTCTAGAGCACTTCCCTTCACATAATGATGACAGTGAACTTAAATTACATACTGAGTCTGGTATTGAGGACTTTAGATTCTCTATTTCTGATTGAAAGAAGTAACTGAACTCCTCGCATGTTATAGAGTTTGGTATTGCTGACTCTGAAGCGTGTTTCTTGTTGGTTAGCGAGTTAATAGCCTTCCATATATTTGTATTATTTGATTTATCTACAATCAAATTTTTGAAATGATCTTTCTTTATCCTACGAATTTCATATTTAACTTTATTTCTTAGTCTGCGGTAATTGATAAAATCTTTATTTTTGTGTGCTGTATCTCGTTCTCTCATGATTTCGAGAACTTCGCTAGTGACCCACGGGGACTTATGTTGATTCTTGACTCGAACTTCTTTGACTGGCACATGTTTATCAAATACATTGTAGACTGTCTTTGTCCAGTAAGCTAGTGCATCATCCGGATCAGGAAGTTGGTAAACATGTTCAAGGGCTGCATTTTTTAAGTCGTCTAAAAATAAATTTTGGTTGAGAGCTTTAAAGTTTCTAAATTTGATGCTTAAATGTTTATTTTTAGGAGTTTTGAACCCAATTTTCGACCATGTACAACATATTGGGTAATGGTCACTAACTGCACTAACAGGAACAGAACATTCGGTAATATTAACTGGACAAGTAACATATATATGATCAATTATAGTTGAGGAGGTGTCTGTATCTCTTGTGGGACGATTTATTAGTTGTTTGAAATTGTAAGATAGAATGATATCTTCCCATGTCTGGTTGGATTTAGTAATATCTATGTTAAAGTCACCTAATATCATGACTTCTCTACCTACTGTAAACACCCTATCCATCATTGTAGTGAAACAGTCATACCAACTATACCCAGCACAGGGATTTCGATATAGGTATCCAATGAGAAACGGTTGCTGGCTGACTGGCTTCACCTCTAACCAAACACATTCAATCTCTTCTATCTCGAGATCACTTCTACGGGAACAGTTGAGAGAATTTGAAATGTATACAGCAATACCTGTCTCTAATTTTTGATTTGCGTCTCTTCGAATTACTTTAAACCCCTTAAGAGAGATTTCAGAGTCGGTTATTTTGTCGTTGAGACGACTTTCTGTGATTCCAAACATATGGAACTGTTTGCACAGTATTACTGAAAGCTCAGGTAATTTATTGAGCAAATGATAGATGTTGAGATGGCCTATATGTAGACCATCTTTGTTGAGCCACTGATCGTGATTGGCGAACATTACACAATGAAAAGATGATGTCGCTTGTGGTAGAAAAATTTCAGAGGTTTTGAAACTTTATTTAGTGGTAGTTACGACTATTAGAGGGGATAGGAAAATGTCTGTGATGGAGTGACATCATTAAAGCTTGGTGCAAGGCTGCAGGATTGTATTGCATTAGCTGTTGAAGTTGAAAATTCCACTGATAAGAGTGTGGATTACCGTCCAACGAGGGACCACTGCTATGAGAGCTACTGGAAGTGCCTACATTGGAAGCAGGCATCGGGGGCACCGCAACATTGTTTATCAGTGATCTCTTTGACATGCTAGGTGGAGACTGTTTTATGGGCAAGGGAGGAAACAATGCACCATAGTTAGCAACATTGGGATTGGAGCCTGGGTCGCTATTTACAGCCTTGTATTCCTGGGGAATAGGCAAGGGTGGTGTGGGCAGAGATTGGGTGTTTTCTGAACACTGAGAGATGGCTACAGCCGGAGGTGAAGATCGGTTTACTCCTGTAACTGAAACTGCTTCTAATTGTTGTGTACGTTCAGGATATTTTATGTTCTTCGCTAATATGCTAGTTCCTAGTTTTGAACAATGTAGTTGATCCTTATATTGTTTTTTCTTGGGAGCCCCGGACGGCGATGTGAAATACGGGGTATTATTAATGAAAGCATTGTTAGTTTCTTGACAAAATTTATGTAGAGTCAGATTGCCAGCATCGGCAGTGCGGCGCTGGAATCCATAACATGGCGGGATGATTGATGAAAAGAAAATAGATGCTTTAGGAAATTTCTTGCGCAACAACACCTCCAATGTAGCGAGTTGTGAGGTGCTTATGACGTGATTGTTCATAATATTGTTGACACCGATATGGACTGTTGTTCTTCTAATTCTATCATTCGTCTTGAATTTCCGCAGTGTAGAGGTCAGTCTGTCAATGTCAGCTCCTGGTAGCGGGTAGATCGAGGTAGTTTCGCTGTCAGAAGATGACATGCGGTCACTATAGATTCCCTTGAGCAGAGAGTCTCCAATGACGACATGAGTTGCACTGTCATCCATTGTTATTTCACGCTGTTGAAGCGCCCGTTTGATTTCTTGCCACTGATCGCTGTCATCTTTCATGCGTTCTTGTTTATTATAGTCGTTGCTTGTTTGGGCTGGTTGTTGATGCTCAGTAGTGGTAGTGGCTGAGCTCTTTAACTTCTCGTCTGCTGCTGGAGAGTCTACACTTGAGGCCTGGGACCTATTGCTGACACGCACATCAATTGGGTAGATGGATGGTGCGCGTTCTACAGGTTTAGTAGTGTTGCAGCCTGTCGAAACTAACTGTATGTCATTTTGCGACGAACATCCACTGATCATACACACCTCTGCAGCACTATGAATACTTCCTGTTTGTGCACTTTTGTCAAATGACTGTGCACTCTTTAGTTTTAAGGCATGGATTGTTGTTTTAAAGGTGTCCTTCTCTTCTTTAAGGAGGCGGATTTCTTTTTGAAGGCGAGCGTTTTCTTCTTTAAACACAGCAATGATATTAGTTGTGTTGTTGGAAATAAAGTCTTTTAGCCTGTCCTCCAAAGCCTGGATGAGTTCACGACAGGCGTTGTGGTTGTGTGGTTCGGCTGAGGAAAGAGTGATTAAAGATGATGTGTTAGTCTCATCAGATTGGGCTACTGAACTGTGATGTTCGTCCAGCTTGAGCTTGGGATCAGTGTCTGCAGATTCACTAGACCACACGTGTGAAGTTGGCGTTGAAGAAATCCGACGTTTGGGTGGCGTGCTCGTCAAACTTTTCCCCGTCTTGTCTTTGTTTGTATTTTCATGGCGCTTGGATAAAGTAGAGTTCCGTAAGTTGGACGCCATATTAGTAATGTATGAGGCTCCAACAGGCCGGGAGTACACACAAGTTCGCCGCCTTTCGGTAACGCGTGCTTGGCGACTAACCACGCTCTAGTCCCACATGGTTAAATCACACGTTGACGTTAATCGATAATTGGTAGTTTTCAAAACTGAACGTTCTTACCTTACATTTCACAAAGAAATCAGCATTTAACAAAATAATAGTCACATAAACTTAATATATTAATTAGTATTAGATCCAGTTTTAGAAAAACACAATGATATACACAGCATCTCGATTGAAATAGGCAAAACTTTGTTAAATTATATAAACATTGGGAGAGCTTGTGAAATCACGTCCGCTGGTAGCCGGAAACCGGAGAGAGAGAGAGAGAGAGAGAGAGAGAGAGAGAGAGAGAGAGAGAGAGAGAGAGAGAGAGAGAGAGAGAGAGAGAGAGAGAGTATGTGTGTGCGGGTGTATATTTATATGTGTACAGACACAGATTCTCAGATACGTTCCACGGCTCATGCACATTAGGTTACGATTCTCAACATATAACAACGCCAAGACTTACCGTACTGGCAGGCAGGGCCGAACCAACCTGGTTGACATCTCGTGCAAGAACCATCGCTGTCGCAACGTAATGTTGTTTCACAATGACACTTGTACCGACAGTCTTTGCCAAACCAGCCGCTACGACAACCTGCAACATGATGATCGCTATAGCCAACAGTAACACTACACCTGTCTCAGTATAACCATCATCGTACTGTAATTGCTCTGTCAAATATTGAGTAATATGCCAAATAACAGATTCTGTAAATTGTATCCGTTAAGCTGAAACATCTGGCAGTACCGGAAGCATTGGCGGTAGCTAGACTAAAACATAAACAATTTATGATCATTATCATATCTGAGGTTAGCCTGGCCGAATGGATTAAAGGGACGTTCTTAAACAGCCTATGTGCAATGCCGAGATAGCGGGTTCAATCCCTGCACATGTAAGTTGGACTAAAATGTTGATTTCGCGTTTGGGGACTAAATTTAAGTCGGAGTGGGTTCGTCTGATGGCGAGAGGTACTGGTAATAAGAAACGCTAATCCATACGCAAACATCATTCATGTGAATTAGAAGTAGTAGCACGTGTATGGACAGTACTTGAGTTCAACGCAAGCGAACTAATTAAAACAAAATATATAGCAGCTCCTTGTCAGAACGTCGCATTCATCGCTGGCTGCCGAGAGGATGTCTATCTTTTGCCTTTTCCATGTGCACTCCCCTGTCTCTAGCCCTCTCATACCTCTTACACGCTTGTGTCTCTTGCACTCTCCTACACTCAGCCGCAACAATTCAGCTTCCAGGTACAGGGGTAGACAGACTAACAGACATTATACGTAGAATGGAAGTTAATACGAACATTAGAAAGACAACGATTCACATAGGGATAAACAACACAATGAGAAACCAAAATATCACCATTTATCAATTACGAAAACTATTAGACTTATTACGATATAATTTTCCATATTCTAAAGTCTTTTTCTCCTCCATCATACCACCAAATTATGGCTCCCAACGTCGACTAGCCGATATAAACAACAGCACCGTAAAGAAATTATGCAATCAGTATAATGCACAATTCATCAATAATATAAATTCTTCACATCGCAGACAAGCGGGCGAAAGAAACGATTGTATAGAGACCAAATCCACACATACACATTAGGTAGTAGTTTGCTTGCTAAAAATATAAAATACCCAGAAAGGACCCAAAACACGACAAACACACACACACACGTGACGAAAATTGATTTCTGAAGAACGAGACTCCCGTATTACACCAAGTAAAAGTCTGCTGGCGTCTGACCCCCGAACTCCTGCCACTCAAGGATCACCCATGCTACCAAGAATAAATCAACCCGTCCTTCCTACCCCCACCTTCTCACAAGAAGGAGATAACTAACAAAATAGTTTTCCTGCCCTCCCCTGCAAGGAATCATCGTTGCAAACATCGGCACACACATACACACCCCTCACGCCAACAATGGACCACCTAGCCGACAGTTGCATGTTCCACATTATTGGAGTCCAGAACTTCACGCCAGCAATAGGCCACCTAGCAGACCACAGGTTCCGCATCATTGGATTCCAGAACTTCTATACTTGATGCAATTTAGACCGGCAGCTCTGAATCAAGCCTTTATGATGTCCCTACAATACAGACCTGTATGATAGGACATGTGTTAAAAACTTAGCATTATACGCAAGATACCAAAAAAGAGATTCCCCCTTGAACTTTAATTAATTACTGTTTAACGTTTTATTTCTAGTGTGGGATACGCAACTTTAAACGGGAACATTGACTTGTATAGTCATTTATTCATTCTTTCTGGATAGCAGCTGGTTACCTAGCATGCGAAGTAGTTCGAGTTAATTAATTGTTGTATGTTCATTCGTTTTAATTCGTTTTGTTCTGTATTTGCACCATAGGAGGTGTATTAGTTATGGAGGTCTCATTAGGTATATCGTTATAATATTGTCATTTACATATCGATTTATATTACTGGTATTTTGTAAGTTAATGTAATTGTGAATTTTTATGATCTTGTATTTTTGCTTAATTTTGACTAATTAACACTTACTTCATGGGTGAAATGTCTGACAAGTGGCAACACTGGCCCAATAAGTCAGGAATACGTCTTGGACACTTAAACATTTGCAACTTATTTAACAAGATACCAGAGTTATCTTCTATTCTTAATCAAAACCTTCATTTATTTGGCTTCAGTGAAAGTAGACTAAATGAAAACACTTCAAATGAGGACATCTCTATTAAAGGATACACTTTTGTTTAGAAGAGATTCCTGTAGAAAACAAGAGTCAGGCATAGTAGCCTATGTTTCTAATTTACTAAATGTTCACCGTAGGCTAGACTTTGAAACTTGCGAAATAGAATGTATTTGGTTAGAGCTAAAACTTCAAAACTGCACACCACTGATAATTGGCTACCTCTATCGAAATCCCAGTGCTGGACACGGCTGGTACGAAAACTTCACTACCATGTTGGATGTGGTGGTCGCTTCCGGGAAGGAAATCATACTACTCGGAGACTTTAACATTGACGCCAACAAATCCCACATAATTTGGGGAAATATAATTGCATCATACAACTTCCAACAAATAATAAAACAAGATACTAGAGTAACAAAATCATCTTTAACACTTATAGATCACATTTATGTAACATGCTCGGACAACATCATAGAATGCACCGTACCCAATTGTGCAGTGAGCGATCACTACCCAATATGCTGTACATGATCTAAAAAAGGAATTAAAACTCCCAAACACAAACACATAACTGTAAAATATAGAAGCTACGAAATTTTCAACCAAAACACATTTTTACAGGACTTGCTCAGTTCACCTCTAGACAATATTTATCAACTTCCTGACCAGGATGATTCTCTGGATTCCTGGATGAAGACCTTTATTGATGTGTTTGATAGACATGTGCCAATCAAGGAAGTTCGAGTAAAAAATCACGTCAAACCACCTTGGATCACCCAGAAAATACTTGAAATTATGAGAGACAGAGATAAAGCACATAAAAAGTGGGATCTCAGAACATACCGTACACTTATAAATAAAGTTCAATAAACCATATGAAGAGAAAAGAAAACTTACTTTAAGATCTTAGTAATGGATAAGACAAATAGTAACGATATATGGAAGGCAATTAACATCTTGACAAACAAGTATAACTTCTCAAATTCATTACCATCAAATCCTATTTCATGCGACCAATTCAGTAATTGTTTTTTCAAACTGACATAGATCAGTTGAAGGCTTAGATATCAGATTCTCCTTGTAACCTATCTTTACTGTCATCATTTTGCGAGAATAGATTCTCCCGGGATATTATTTCCGACATATCGCTAATGACAGTCACTGAAGTATTCACTTACCTCAGTAACCTAAAAAACACAACCTCACCTGGGTTAGATGAAATCAGCAACCGGATTCTCCGTTGTGCTGCACCAGCGATCTGTGAATCACTTACCTATGTCTATACTCAGTATCTTACCAAAGGTAACTTTCCATCAGCTCTCAAAGTCGCTAAAGTGTATCCTCTTCTTAAATCTGGTTCAATGGACAATGGTCTTCCGAACAATTACAGACCCATATCTTTACTATCATCACTATCTAAACCACTAGAAAAACACATCCATAAAGTAACATTACAGTAGTTAGATAGCAACAAGCTTTTAGTTGACAGTCAATCTGGATTTCGACCAAAATATTCTTGGCATACGGCCCTAACAAACATGATGGAAAATTGCAACCATAATATAAATAACAACAATCTATGCGGAGCTGTGTTTATCGATTTCAAAAAAGCATTTTATATGATAGACCATGTCATTTTAATTAAAAAACTAGAGACAATGAACATTGATCCTAATGTGGTGACGCTAATAACATCTTTTCTGTCAAACAGAAAGCAAGTAGTATCATACAATAAATCTCGGTCCCAAACCACTACCTTCAATACTGAAGTACCGCAAGGCTCTATTCTTGGCCCTCTATTATGTGCCATATATACTAACGATCTACCTTTGCATCTTTCCTCGTCCTGCGATCTATTTGCACACGACTGTACAGTGTACACAAACGCTGAAAATAGGAATTTGTTGGAGGCGTCTTTGCAACAAGAATGAAATAATGTAGTTAGGTGGGGCTATGCAAACGTATGCAGATTAACATCACTAAAACAAACTATATGTTATTAACAACCAGACAAAAACTTCAAACTTTAAATTCACACAGATCACTTCAACGTCACATCGACAACATGCCAGTAGAAACATTAGGCCTCATCATTGATAGAAACCTAACCTTTAACCCTCACGTTCAAGCGCTTACTAAACAAACAGCTAAAAAGTTCTACCAACTCGCTAAAATTAAAAATTTCCTTGATGAGGACACAAGGAAAATATTCTATACTTCTCACATACAGACACATTTTGACTACTGCTCTACAATCAGCGAAGTAGCACCAAGCGAGCTTACTCACTCCAAAAACGGGCCATGAGTTTAATTAATAGCAAACATTTTGAACGACAATCCTAGCCTGCATAAACGCCTTCAATTACTACCACTCCACAAACGCCTGCTTTTCAATAAGGCCAAACTAATTCACAAAATCCTACATCGGAATGCCCCAAATTAACTTTGGCCATTGTTCAAATATAATTGTAGACACAGTAAACGATTAAATGTATTACACATTTCGAAGGCTAGGATAGACTTATATAAAACAAGCTTAACGTACTCTGTAGCTCAGCTGTGGAACAATTTACCACAAGAAATCAAAGACATCACCAATCCTTATACATATAATCGCAAATTAATAGAACACTATCTCAGTACGGATTACCTTTTCCCTTTATAATAGAAATAATAATAATAATAATAATAATAATAATAATAATAATAATAATAATAATAATAATAATAATAAAACCCTAGTGTAACAGCCAGTCCCCTTTTAATAGGCCAGTATATTCATCATAGCTAATAACAAGTGTCGCCACACAAGTCATTACTATTACTGAGTCGTGTAGTATTGATTTTTCGTTTTTCCCATGCCTTTATAATGCATATCTTTTATATTGTTGCCGTTTTCAGTTAGCCTTGAATGATGTGTGAATGATATAATGTATGAAAGAGAGTGATAGAAGGGCAGAATGTAAGACGGGCCTGCTTGCCCAGTTTTTAACCCTTTGAAAATAAAAATTTGTTGTTGTTGTTGTCTCTTGCCCTCCTCTCCTATCTCTTGCACTCTCCTACATTCTCCTGTCTATTGCCCCCTCTCCTGTCCCTTAAATTCTCCTGTCTCTTGCACTCTCCTACCTCTTACACTATCGTGTCTCTTGCACTCCCCTGTCTCTTGCACCCACCTCCTTTAACACATTTGGCCCATCTTTGTGCTAGACCACATCTGCCCCTACTGCAGGAACCACGCCTTCCACGCTGGTGTGTTGTAAGCCACTGCGAGTTTTAATATGACCAAAGTATTTTCGCTTCCGTAAAGTCATCAGAGAAATTAGACGCAGTCAGTCAAGGTTTTCTTAGCACATTATAAGAAGAAATAAAGTGAAAACCTTGGTGACAACTGGCAAGACTGAGGGGAAAAGAAAAGAGACATAAATATCTAAATGGCTTGGTCACAAGGCGTAATCGATACAATGACACAGACCTGATCCACGACTCTGGTGATCGCGTGAGATTGCGAAACATGACCACCAGCGCTTATCGGCATGCACATGAATATAATGTCTGTTTCCAACTGTTTCAGACCTCGTTTTCTTCTATGTTAAGATCTTGAAGAATCTCAATATTGCTTGCTTTTGGAGAACCTTCATTGACAAATGTATCTAGATATGACAATGCACAAACACTTATTTTTATTTCACCAAAGTGTCTAGAAATGGTCATGTGCACACATAATTATATCGACAAATGGTCTAGATATTATATGTACACACACGTACCTCTATTGGCAAATTGTCTAGATATTCTATGTACATACGCTTACCTCTATCGACAAATTATCTAGTTACGCCATGTGTGTACACGTACCTCTGTTGGGAAACTGGTCTATATATGTTATGTACGTACACTTACCCGCTGCACTGTGACAGTTAGCTAGCAGGACAGCAGACATGACAGCTAGCAGTATAATTCGCGGGGTCATGTTGAAGTGATAGCTCGCCGGAATGCCTGTGGGAAGTCAAAATGGAATTATGGAAGACGAATTGTGTCAACTCCCTCAGAACGCATCCTTTCCTGTTTAGATGCGTTATTCTTTTCTCGTTGAGATCTTTTATGTAGTTGACATATATAACTTTGAATATTCTTTTTAATAATCAAAACTGCATTCATGAAATATGTAGTTATAAAGGAAACTTATTTAAAGTGTAACCATTGGGGAAATTAATCTCACTAACCACGATGATCGACCCCCACATACGGTTTTCAGATTGTAAAGAATTAATGACTATGTCGCGACATCCCAGAGAACAGAAAGCTCTAACATTTCACCCAAAACAGTTGTTTTTGATTGAAGGATTGGAGAGGTTTGTGTCATCAAGGACAACAGACAATTCTAATATTCCGCCCACAGCGAGTCTTCTTGATTGAAGGATTGGGGGGCTTGTGACATCAAAGACAACAAGACAATTATAACATCCCACCGACATCGAATTTCTGATTGAAGGACAAGAGACAACTCTAACATTCCGGGCCCCAATTCCTCTTCGGTGAAACAAAAGAAATTAAATGGCGAGCAAGAAATAAGGAGCATACACAAATAAGTTCATTCGTCGTAGTTCTAAAAATCACGACAAACGGGTCGCCCCCTAATACTCCGTTCTTGTTCGGAGAATACCATTACAAAAACGCTCCTCAGTGTCTCATGTGAAAAGTGAAACAGACAGTAGACCCGACAAAACCAATAGCACGCACACGCGTTTATGCATAAGGCCGCTGCCAGAATGCCAACACAACAGTCCACGAGTAGAAAAAAAACCAATTTATTGTCATTGGAAGCAGCAGGCACACCGTAAACGGACGGAATGCATTGCACATGAAATCCACACACTGTCGCACCAAGAACTCAGCTCAGCTGCTTGACGACGGAACAATGTACAATCAGTCTGAAATGAGGAAACTAAGACAGTAAACCGTCGAAACAAAAACAGACCACGGTCTTAACTGATCTCCAGCCTATCCGCCATATTAAACCGGAAATCCACGTACAAGATACTAATATAAAGAACACTTGTTCACGCTTCGACGCGCATTGGGTATACCCTGATTGTATAAGCCAATCGACACTCAATGGTTCATGTGGTCAGGATCATGCTGAGCCGCCTTACTTCCCACAGAATGTTCGAGTACTCATGTACGGCTGGGTAGACAATGGATATGCATCATCTCAGAAACAACACATCCCTGTCTGGTGGGGATTCGACCACTTACCGACCGGACTGGAAGGCAAGCGTGCTGCCACTGCGCTACCGAGGCTTACATACATAGAAGTGTATATGTGAGTCAGTTACAGAACTTTGCAATCATCCCCAACATTTAGTGGCTGTTTCTTGTTGACTAGAAAATGTTATTTCAGTAGTTTGCCTTTGCGTTCTGAACGACCAACGCCTTATAACATTTAAATCATTGCCGTGCAGTGCTATGATTCAGACAGGCATCTACATCAGGGGACACCGTAAGGAGATTCATAAGGAGGCGACATGTAACAAAAAGAAAACATGTAAGTGGCGACATTTCGAAGACTTGTATCATACTGAGAAATCTACCGCACGGTCATGATTTAAATCAACGCAAAGCGGTACGTTTCTAAATGGCCCTCGCCTGATGTCGAGCCCCTGACTCTGCATTGTGGGTGTTGGGAAACGCAGTCTCACTCTCTCGGAAGGGTCAGAGAAGAAATATATGAAATAAATGGAAACAGAAACATTATATCTAAAAGTGCGAATCATGTAATGCGAATGAACAAATTATAACAACTTAAATAAAGATTCAGAAAGCAATGGCAAACTACTGAATGTAAACTTGCCAAGAGATCACAGCAGCAAACAATGCTCTTGGTCACAGCAACGTTCTGTATAGGATATGTAACTAACTCTAATTAAACAAAGGTTGCAAATAAAATAGTGCACGATTTCTTGCCTGACATATTTCGCCACATCTCGTCAGATGCATACTGCAGAGTATATATCATATTGTGTTCTCCCCTCCCCCCCCCCCCCCCCCCCCCCCCCCCCCCCGCGTTTCCATCCTGTTTCAGGATATTGCGGTCAACACCAGCATCTTTCAGCTGTATGTTGATTCCTAGGCTAGATTACGCTCATCAGCACGCCACGACTTTCTGAGCGACCGGCTCCATACTCTCATAAGTCACTTTTGCGATTCGAACCACTGCTAATTCTCGTCGCGTCACGTGACGAGAGTATTCGGGGTTAACGGAGAAAGCTGCTAACCCCGCGGCCATATATATCATATGAAGGGAATAAATGAAAAGCATGTTGAATGCAATTCTAAGTGCATCATCACTGTTATTGTTCAAACATAGAAAATCCCCGTGACTGTGCACTTAGAAGGGAATAATTGTTTTAAATTTGGGGAAAACTTAAAAAAGCAGCGGAAAAAATATATTCTGGGAGAGGTTTACGAATCCCTTTGGGCGCCAAAAAAAAAAAGTAAAAAAAACCCCTTTTA
>JACEFZ010022996.1:0-22800 GCA_014155875.1 Cepaea nemoralis | reverse complement strand
TTTAAAGGGTTTCCCAAAATTAGCCAGAGATAGTGTATTGTTTGTATCGATCATAGAAGACATATTTTCTGACATCTGATACCAATTTTCATGTTTTACCAATCCCTTACAAGTGTTCTCAACCATTCTTGATTCTGAGTTGTTTTCCCCTGTCATTTCTTGAATGATGCTACCCCCAGCTATGTCTAACATTTTACTGAAGCTGTGACTCCTGTCCTCACACAGAACATCTGATAGTTCTTTTTTCACAACCTTCACGTCAATGCTGTCATATGTCCACTTATGTGAATGTTCTTGTCTGGAGTGGTAAGGACTACTTGGAGACCAAGAGTGTATTTCTGAAATGCGCCAAAGTAAATAATATATATAAATAATCTGCATGAACATACCAGGTATTGATTATCAACGGATGTACAATCAAGCAGGCACACATTGCAGCTACAGACAATCAATTTCAAGTGAACAAAAGATGGAGAAGAATGATTAATGTGTTCATGTATGCTGATGTATGATCTAAGTTCAGGTTTGATCTAAGTTGATGTAGGATCCAGTCTGATGTATGATCTAAGTTCATGATGATATAAGCTCATGTATGATCTAGGCTGATGTATGATCTAGGCTGCTATATGATCTAGGCTGACGTATGATCTAGGCTGATGTATGATCTAGGCTGATGTATGATCTAAGTTCATGATGATATAAGCTGATGTATGATCTAAGTTCATGATGATATAAGCTGACCTATGATCTAGGCTGACGTATGATCTAGGCTGACGTATGATCTAGGCTGACGTATGATCTAGGCTGACCTATGATCTAGGCTGACCTATGATCTAGGCTGACCTATGATCTAGGCTGACCTATGATCTAGGCTGACCTATGATCTAGGCTGCTATATGATCTAGGCTGACCTATGATCTAGGCTGACCTATGATCTAGGCCAGTGGTTCCCAACCTTGTTTGTGCTATGCCCCACTCAAGCCTTTCTGAAATTCTTATGCCCCCCCCCCCCCCCCCCCCCCAACATATACATTATTTTTAATATTCAAAAATTGAAATGTTCACTAAAGAAACTTGAATGATAGGTTTTAGGAAGAAATCACTAGGAAATTATTGAGCAAACACAGTAAGTAAATTTTCAAAACATACAATGGAGAACTACAATATACAAAACACTGATTAGACCAGTTGTGCTGTATGGCTCTGAAACCTGGAGTACAACTAAAGGAGACGAAGCCTTGTTACAAACCTTTGAGAACAAAGTCTTAAGACGCATCTTTGGGCCCATTAGGGATACACAAAGTGGAGAGTGGAAAAGAAGAAGCAACAAAGACATTTATGATCTGTTTAAGTCCCCGCTAATCACTGGTATCATGAAGGCTAATAGACTGCAATGGCTGGGGCATATAGAAAGAATGGAAGATAATAGGGAAACAAAACTCGCTTACACTCAGGAAATAAATGACCGTAGACCCCGAGGTAGACCAAGAAGACGGTGGAGAGATAACATACATACAGACCTACAAGCACTTGGAATCAACGACTGGCAAGAAGGTCAACCAGAGAGACGAATGAGACGGCTTGTATCTGCAGCAAAGAACCTCAATGGCTCGGAAAGCTGAAGAAGAAGAAGATAATGGAGAACTGCAATTCAAGTACACAATAATTTTAATGAAAGATTTTTCTATATTATTTTAATTATTAGTAATTATTTATTATTTAAATTTAGTGAGATCCTTGCGCTTGATGCTTGCTGCAAAGAGATTTTATGTCAGGTTCCAATTTAAACTTCAGTCTCAAGTCTCCCCGTTTTGTTATATCCAGCCGATTTCTTCCATTTTCAAATTGCCCCCCTTAACAATCGAATTGCCCCCCTGTGGGTCGTGGGCCCCACGTTGGGAAACACTGGTCTAGATCATGCATCAGCTTAGATCATACTGGAATGTAGATCATACATCAGCCTAAATCATACATCAACTTAGATCATATATCAGCTTACATTATGCACATAGATCATACACCAGGGTAGATCACATGTCAGCATACATCATACATCAGCTTAGATCATACATCAGCCTAAGTTTAGTTTAGTTTAGTCGCCGGACCAACATCACGGCACACGGTTTAATCCATAAGTGCTCCGTTTTCCTCCAAACTCAAACCTGAGTCTGGAGAAACTCAGCTCAATGCACGAACTCCGTTGCATCGGCGAGGATCCTGAAATACTTGGGTAGATTTTTAACTCGAAATTTTGCCCGGGCAGCGCCGTCAGGCTACTCTTTTTCGATTTCCAACAGCCAAGGGATTTTTTACATTTAATTAATAAATAATTACTAATAATTAAAATAATATAGAAAAATCTTTCATTAAAATTATTGTGTACTTGAATTGCAGTTCTCCATTATCTTCTTCTTCTTCAGCATTCCGAGCCATTGAGGTTCTTTGCTGCAGATACAATCCGTCTCATTCATCTCTCTGGTTGACCTTCTTGCCAGTCGTTGATTCCAAGTGCTTGTAGGTCTGTATATGTATTATCTCTCCACCGCCTTCTTGCTCTACGGTCATTTATTTCCTGAGTGTAAGCGAGTTTTGTTTCCCTATTATCTTCCATTCTTTCTATATGCCCCAGCCATTGCAGTCCCTTACTATTAGCCTTCATGATACCAGTGATTAGCGGGGACTTAAACAGATCATAAATGTCTTTGTTGCTTCTTCTTTTCCACTCTCCACTTTGTGTATCCCTAATGGGCCCAAAGATGCGTCTTAAGACTTTGTTCTCAAAGGTTTGTAACAAGGCTTCGTCTCCTTTAGTTGTACTCCAGGTTTCAGAGCCATACAGCACAACTAGTCTAATCAGTGTTTTGTATATTTAGTTCTCCATTGTATGTTTTGAAAATTTACTTACTGTGTTTGCTCAATAATTACCTAGTGATTTCTTCCTAAAACCTATCATTCAAGTTTCTTTAGTGAACATTTCAATTGTTGAATATTAAAAATAATGTATATGTTGGGGGGGGGGGGGGGGGGGGGGGGGATAAGAATTTCAGAAAGGCTTGGGTGGGGCATATCACAAAAAAGGTTGGGAACCACTGGCCTAGGTCATAGGTCAGCCTAGATCATAGGTCAGCCTAGATCATAGGTCAGCCTAGATCATATGTCAGCCTAGATCATACGTCAGCCTAGATCATAGGTCAGCCTAGATCATACATCAGCCTAGATCATACATCAGCTTATATCATCATGAACTTAGATCATACATCAGCTTAGATCATACATCAGCGTATATCATACATCAGCCTTAGATCATACATCAGCCTAGATCATACATCAGCCTAGATCATACATCAGCCTAGATCATACATCAGCCTAGATCATACATCAGCTTATATCATCATGAACTTAGATCATACATCAGCTTAGATCATACATCAGCTTAGATCATACATCAGCTTAGATCATACATCAGCCTAGATCATACATCAGCCTAGATCATACATCAGCTTATATCATACATCAGCTTAGATCATACATCAGCCTAGATCATACATCAGCCTAGATCATACATCAGCCTAGATCATACATCAGCCTAGATCATAGGTCAGCCAACTCTGCACATATGACGCATTTCTCTATCTTTCTTTCTTTGAATCATTTTGCTCAATTTCATCGGTTATCCATAATTTTTGTTTCTTTCTTGTTATACTTTATATTATTTTCAGGTTTTCTCTATTAGTGTCTTACCCAGCATCAGTGTCTTTTCCTCACTTCTTGATTCACTTGTATTTCAGCTTTTTTCGTGAACTCCACAAAGTGAAAGTCATAACACTTTAGTCCCTTTATTCTATACAACCACCAATGAATGAATTGAAAAACTTCTACAACTCACTGAAAGTGGTCTATGGTCTTACATCACCAGGCATAGTTCCCCTCAGTGCAGATGGGGGAACACTGGTCACCAATAAGAAAGAAATCCTTCAACGCTGGGCAGAGCATTTCAGCAACATCTTAAATGCAACTTCCTTCTTCGATGATGAAACCATCAACTGCCTTCCTCAAGTTCCCACCAATGAGTCACTTGATGACCTGCCAACCATAGTGGAAGTAAACAAAGCCATCCAGCAACTCTCCAGCGGCAAGGCACCTGGTCCTGAATCCATCCTGGCAGAGATATACAAGGCAGGTGGGCCGGTCCTAACAGAGCAGCTTCACCAAGTCTTTACAAACATATGGGTGAACGAGATCATGCCACAAGATTTCAAGGACGCGTCAATAGTCCACCTTTACAAACGTAAAGGAAACCGTCAATCCTGTGACAACCACCAAGGCATCTGTTTGCTTTCAATTGCAGGAATATACTCGCCAGAATTCTTCTCAATCGCCCCATGGCCCATCTCAATCAAGGTCTTCTTCCTGAGAGTCAATGTGGCTTCAGAAAAGAACATGGAACTGTTGACATGATTTTCGCTGCAAGGCAGCTGAAAGAGAAATGTTAGGAACAGAACTTTGAAATGCTCTCCACTTTCATTGACCTTACCAAGGACTTTTGATACAGTCAGCAGAGGACTGTGGACGATTATGGCAAAATATGGATGTCCACAAAAGTTTGTCCAAATAGTGCAGCTATTTCATGATGGCATGCAGGCAAGAGTACAGGAAAATGGTGAACTGTCTGAGCCCTTTCCTGTCACCAATGGAGTGAAGCAAGGATGTGTCCTGGCACCAACACTGTTCAGCCTCATGTTTTCAGCTATGTTGACGAATGCCTTCGAGAACAACAACATTCGAATAGACATCAACTACCGCATGGATGGAAAGTTATTCAATCTCAGAAGGCTGAAAGCTAAAACCAAAATTAACAGCGACACCGTCAGAGAGCTCATGTTTGCTGATGATTGTGCTCTACACGCCAACTCAGAGGCGGACATGCAACACAATGTTTCAGCTTTCTCATATGCCTGTGCCAACTTTGGGCTCATTATCAACTTGGAGAAGACTAAATGTCTATGTGAAATAGAAATCAAAAAGATAATAGGAATGGCCAAAAATGCTTTCAACAGCATGAAATCAGTATTAACATTTAGAGAGATTAACAACACATTAAAAATGAGAATTGTCAAATGCTACATATATTCAACGCTATTGTATGGCGCAGAAGCTTGGCCATTGAACTTAAAAAAAAAAAAATTTGTTGCGTATCCCTTACGGGACGTTGCAGTCTACACCAGCATTTTCAGCTGCTGTTGATTTACTAGGCAAGTGTTACGTTCAGTGGTTTGCCATTGCTTTCTGAACGACCGGTCTCTATACCTTTTTCGAAAAAACCAGCACCGCCGTGTTTCGAACCCGGGTATACGGGCTCACAAACCGCGCTCGCAAGCCCTTCAGCCACAGAGATCATTGTACTAGCAACTAGAAAATCAAATAGAGGCTCTGGAGATGTGAATATACAGACGAATATGTCATATTTCATGGAAACAAAAACAATCAAATGCAGAGGTTCTGGAAAAACTGGGAATGAAGGAAGTTGATGAAAATATAAAGATGAGGCAAGTGAAATATTTTCGCCACGTTATAAAGATACTGGACGGCAAGCGAGCAAGAGGTAGACAATGATGCAAGTGGGCAGATAACATCAAGAGATGGACGAATGACATAATTTATAGTCAGGGCCAGAGACAGACAGTGTTGGAGACCCTTTATAAACAAAAAAGTTGGAGATCCATGGCAGCTAACCTTCATTGTGGGGAGATGGCAGCTGATTGATTGATTGATTGATTGATTGATTGATTGATAACAAGAAAATCTATTGTATTGTCCATACCCACAGTGCAAATGAAATATACTTATATATTCCTAATTTAATATTAGTATTAGTCTAATTTATAATATTTAATTATTTTTAAATAAAAATTAAAAGCTTTATAATAATTAATACAATCATTGGCACCTTGCCGTCTTGACAGACGATAGTTTGTGCTTTAAAAAGGCATAATAACTTTTTAATTAATACAATATAAACAAATAATAATATAGATTATACAGTTAGCTGCCCAACCAACTAACTCGCCTCCTCTCACCAACACTGTTCGGCCTCATGTTTTCAGCTATGCTGACAAATGCCTTCGAGAACAACTACATTGGAATAGACATACAACTACCGCATGGATGGAAAGTTGTCCAATCTCAGAAGGCTGAAAGCTAAAACCAAAACTATCAGTGACACCATCAGAGAGCTCCTGTTTGCTGATGATTGCACTCCATATGCCAACTCAGAGGCAGACATGCAACACAATGTTTCAGCTTTCTCACATGCCTGTGCCAACTTTGGGCTCAATATTAACTTGGAGAAGACTGTAGTTATGTACCAGCCAGCTTCAGGGATTAATCACACTGTGCTGAATATCAAAGTGAATGGTCATAGACTAAATGTTGTGGACAAATTCACCTATCTTGGCAGCACTGTGTCACAAGCTGCTACAATTGAAGAAGTGAATGCAAGAATCATGTATACAAAATTCAAGATTGGTGAATCAGCCTTGTGCACATGTGGATTGGGATTGGTGTCGCAGACAGCAGAGCACAAACTCCAAGACTGCCCAAATATAACATATCTAGGCAAACCTTCTGGCCTAGAGAGACAACAATGGAAGATAAACTCTACAGACAGCTGTGTGAACTAAAAAATGACAGTTAAATTCATACAAGAGACAACATTGCAGTTATAAACAATTTCAAGTGAATGAAAGAAGAAGAAGAAATCCACACTCTACTAATGAAGAATCAGATTCACTGGCTGGTCACTTAATTCGCATGCCAGATCACAGGCTCCCTAAACAAATTTGTTACCATGAGCTGCATTATGGTAAACGCTCCCAAGGCGACCAGAGGAAACACTTGACACTTTGAAAATCTCACTGAAAGCTTTTGGAATTCATCATGACACTTGGGCGACTGCTACCTAAGACCGAAATTTGTGGCGTACAAAACGGCACATCATTACTTTAATTACTTGTGAAGCAACCATGACTGCAAGAGCTGTGAAGAACAGGCAGGACAGAAAAACCACTGCAGGAGATTCTCCTCCTAGAACGTCAAGCATTCTTTGTCTACATTGTCAAAGAACATTTCGAGCCAAAATAGGCCTTATCAGCCATCTTAAGACGATTTAATTTTAGGTTATTCAATTGTGCCACTACATGAACTGAAAACGGAAGTTAAGATATGGCGCCACCCCAAGCTGTTCATTGTGTCACTAACAATGGCTGCTGTAAAGGCTATTCATGCTCGTGATGTCATTTATTCATTCAAATATCACGTGGGAATAACAGAAGGGAGAAGCTATACACACAATTTTTTTTATAGTCTGAGCCGCTTTACCCAAAATTTTGTGGCTGGTCACGTGATTATTTGGCACAAAATTTTGTGAATAGTATGAGCCGCTATTCACAAAAATTTGAAGAAGACTATTATTCTCTCTTCTCGTCTGTCTTTTTTTTTTTTTTTGCAAGTTCTTTTTCTTCAAACCTCCATCCATCCATCATGTGCCATGCCGGTAAGCGTGTGCGGTCATGTTCTGCCATCTCACTCGATCAACAGAGTCGTGGATCAGTTCTGTGTTTCTGTCTCAACCATGCCACAAGGCCAAGCCATCCAGATACTTGTTTCTAGGTCTTCCCCTTGGTCTGTTCCCCTCGATCTTACCAGTTGTCACCAAGTTCTCTAAATCATTTCTTCTCATAACATGCCCAAAAAATTGTGACTGTCTACGTCTAATGTCTCTGATCAGTTTACGATCTTCATTTGTTTCTTGAAACATCTTTCAAGAAGGTTTCTTCAAACCTCACAAAGACAATATTTGTCGACAAGGACACACACACTATGTACAGTGATATTTTATTTGGCAAATAAAATTCACGTTATACAAAGACATCTATTGGACTTGATCTCTCCGTCGTTGCCTGGAGGATGCCTGCCCCCCCCCCCCCCCCCCCCCCCCTACCGTAGATCCATAGAGCACACTTTATTCAGATGCTTTGAGTTTCTCAAAAACTGGGAATGAAGAGAAAGAGAGAGTTGACGAAAGAAATAAAGGAGGCAAGTGAAATATTTCAGCCATGTTATTGTTAAAGGACATGAAACTCTTATAAAATCCATACTGGAGGGCAAGGTTGAGGGCAAGTGAGCAAGAGGTAGACAACGATACATGTGGGAAGATAACATCAAGAGATGGACGAACATCAGCCTGACAGAATGTACAGCCAAGGCGAAAGACAGTGTTGGAGATCCATTGCAGCCAACGTTCATTGTGGAGACAGCACCTGATTGACTGATTAAAAATATTAAAAATAAAAAAAATAAATTGCTAGCAGGGAGTTTAACCCCAGTCTCCCGCATGACAGGCAAAGATACTAACCACTACACTACAGAGAGCACAATGATAGCTCCACAAACATTAATAATGTAGTCAAAAGGAAGTAGACATCACGTGACCAGCTGAATAATCACGTGACCAGCCACAATTTGTTGTGTATAGCGGCTCGTACTACTCACAAAATTTTGTGTATAGTCACTCCGATAACAGAAGTCATCTTGTCTTCAGGAGAAGAGGTCCATCTAATATTCCATGCATAGTGATTGGTTGAAAATATCATGGCATTTAAGTAAATTAAAATTATATTTCACACTTGCCGTAATTAATGTTTTTGGCCCTGTTTACAGACTATCATTAATGTTAGACGGATTTTCAAATTCTACATGCAGTTTTATATATATATGTGGAAAGTTGAATCGCTGAACTTGCTTGAACTGTGGTTGAAACAAACATTTTCTGTGAAGATGTTATGATGATGATGGGAAACCCACAATGCAAAAATACAACAACACGCATATCAATCGGTTGGCGTGTATGCTTTCTAACACTCAAAACGTGAATTTGAACTACCAAAGTTAAAGAGAATATAAGTTTAAAGATTATTAATAATTTATTTGTATACTTGTACTATTTTTTTATCATTTAACATTATGGAACACATTGATACAGTCCGATTTCATATCCGTCACTGACCGTCTGAGTGAAACATATTAATGAAGTCTGATTCCATATCCGGGCACTCTTCCGAATAACAGTTCTAAATTGAGACATAACTCTGTAGTGTAAAAAGCATCCCTTACAGGGCCTCATTAGTTGATGTGACATGGACTGCTAGACCGATCTATGGATGCAATAAATGTTTCCTGGGCCTGGAGGGCCCTAACTGTCATTGGAGTGTAATATCTATTTCCACGGTATACTCCGATGACTGTGAGGGCCCTCCAGGCCCAAAAAGATTTATTGCATCCATGGGTCGGTCTAGCCGTCCATGTCACACTGAAGTGGAAGTGATCGACAACACATTCAATGCTCGTTCCAATATGTACAGTTTTTTCACAAAGAACATGCTTTCAGGCAGTATTTACAACTTTTGTGCCACAATTTTCACATATAACTGTGAAATATTATTGGTATGTAATTCCATTTTCTCAGTTCTATATTTCAGTTCATAGTGTTTCATTTTAAAAAAAAAATTATATCACCTAATGAGGCCCTGTAAGGGATGCTTTTTACACTACAGAGTGATGTCCCCATTTAGAACCGTTATTCGGAAGAGTGCCCATACCCGTCATATTAACCATCTGAGACAATCTCAGTTGGACTGGGAGTGGAGATAAAAAATTAGGCACTCTTCCGACAGACGAGTCTAAATAGTTCTGCAGTGAATAATTTTATATAACTAACTCTAACCCTAATCACTTATTCACTGCAGAACTATTTAGACCCGTCTGTCGGAAGAGTGCCAAAAATTACACCCTTTTTCAGCATCAAAGTATGAATAGCATCTCATTTCTGTTATAGAAATTAAAATTTTGACACTCAGATGTGAATATCTCCACTTAGAATTATCAATTAACATCCAGGCATCATCGAGGTACCATTAGATTTGGTTCTTCAAGGCCCATCTACTGTGGTAGTCCCATTAGTAATAACCCAATTTGAAAATCACGATGGAACCTCCTATAATGTATAATATATAATATTAATATATAAAATAAATTATATATTAATTTCAATCTTCAACCCCACTGGATGAAATGAATCATTGAATGGTCATCATCATTCTTGATGGGCAAAAAAACACAATAAAATTACATGCATAGTTTCTCAAAGTATCTACAGCTCGTAGTCCATATTTAAATTCAACAAAATGTGAAAAACTATTTAATTTACCTCTGATAACCAACATCAATAAGATATTTAAGAGCGGTGTATTCCGCTAGTCACCACGCACAAGACGCCATGTTGCCAACCATGCCGGAAGTTCATCAATAATACAAAAGCTTAACCCAGTGGCCGGTATCCGTGGCGGAGGTGTCGACGACTTTCTCTGTAATCCCGTATATCCACGTGAGGAACACAACTGTACGAGATGCGGTAGCGGATCGCGTCGCGTTGCTTGTTTATGGGTATGTGAGCCGGTCGCACAGAAAGCAATGGCAAACTGCTGAGCGTAATCTTGCTAATAACATCAACAACAGTTGAAAAATGCTGGTGTTGACTGCAACGTCCTGTAAGGGATATGCAACTCAAACCAAAAAAAAAACAACAACAACCCAGTCAACGACCAAATGTAATAGAACAGTTTTGGTTTTTGGTTAGAAACAGACTAGAATAAACGCTTCATATCAGACGCAATGGATACAATACCTCCATAATCATGTGAAAATAACGCTTATATTCAACTTGTTTACGCCCTAGTGTAGAAGAGGAAAGACTAAACAAGACTGTAATTTACTTTACGCCCTAGTATAGAAGAGGACTGGTCACTGACCAGTATGGTCACTCCATCCATACATCATGTGCCATGCCGGTAAGCGTGTGCGGTCATGTTCTGCCATCTCACTCGATCAACAGAGTCGTGGATCAGTTCTGTGTTTCTGTCTCAACCATGCCACAAGGCCAAGCCATCCAGATACTTGTTTCTAGGTCTTCCCCTTGGTCTGTTCCCCTCGATCTTACCAGTTGTCACCAAGTTCTCCAAATCATTTCTTCTCATAACATGCCCAAAAAATTGTGACTGTCTACGTCTAATGTCTCTGATCAGTTTACGATCTTCATTTGTTTCTTATAGGACTTGTTCATTGGTCTTTCTGGCTGTCCATGGTATTCTTTGCATTTTCCTCAGAAACCACATTTCTACAGCCATCAGATGTTTTTCAGCCTGGCTACTCATTGTCCAAGCTTCACATCCATATAAAAGTACAGGTTCTATGTAGCATCTCAACACTCTTTTTCTCGTTTCAATTGACATCTTTTTATTGGTCAGTATGTTTTTCATCTTGCTAAAGGCTACTTTTGCCATGGCGATTCTTGTTCTAATCTCTTCAAGGCATCTCCCATCAGATGTTATTACTGTTCCGAGATAATTGTACCTATTCACTTGTTGAAGAATATTCCCATTTACTTGTATATTACACTGTGGAATTTCGTTCTTCCTAGTGACGACCATAATCTGTGTCTTTTTACAATTTAATTCTAACCCTTGTTGTTCACTGTATGGTCACTGCTAGGAAGGAAAGCAATGGCAAACTACCTTCTTTACAGATGCCAAGAAAATCATGTTGTAAACTAATGCACAAAAGAATTCAGGAGCTTACTAATCAAAGAACACGTACATCAGCAGGCTGCCTAAAGACAAAAGATGGAAGAGTCATATTAGAAAAAGATCAGATTTTACATGAATGGTCAGATTATGTGAAAAACCTTTATGACGATAACAGAGACGAAGAGTATGATGTCCAAAATAATAATGAAGGACCAGCAATTTTAAAGATGGAGGTTCAGAATGCTCTTAACCATATGAAACCTGGCAAGACCCCCGGTTCAGACAGCGTCACAACAGAAATGATTAATGCTTTAGAAGAATATGGAATAGATAAAGTTACCAGTCTGCTTAATACAATATATGATACTGGAAATATACCTCAGGAGTTATGTAATTCTGTATTTATTGCTATCCCAAAGAAATCAGGAGCCTTGGAATGTGATCAACATCGAACAATTAGTATAATGAGTCACATCACTGAAGATTTTGCTAAGAATTATCATGCAAAGAGTTAGGAGGAAAATACAACCTGAAATAGGAGAAGAACAATGTGGGTTTGTGGAAGGCAAGGGTACAGTAAATGCTGTGTATATACTGAGAAACATAATCGAACGTTCTATAGAAGTAAACAAAGATCTACACCTTTGCTTTATTGACTACACAAAGGCTTTTGATAAAGTGAGACATGTCAACATGATAAGGATGCTTGAAGATCTACAAATTGATGGAAAAGATCTTAGACTTGTAAAAAACATATATTGGAAACAACAAGCTGCCATAAGAGTTGATAATGAAGTAAGCCAATATCAGCCTATTAAAAGGGGTGTGAGACAGGGATGTGTAATGTCTCCAGATCTGTTTTCCCTGTACAGTGAAAGTATTTTCAGAAATATTGAAGATATGGAAGGAATCAACATTGGGGGACGATGCATCAATAACATTAGATATGCAGATGATACAGTCTTGATTGCAGACAATGAACAGGACCTGCAAAATTTAGTAGATGCGATTGTTACACACAGTGAACAACTAGGGTTAGAATTAAATTGTAAAAAGACACAGATTATGGTCGTCACTAGGAAGGACGAAATACCACAATGTAATATACAAGTAAATGGGAATATTCTTCAACAAGTGAGCAGGTACAATTATCTCGGAACAGTAATAACATCTGATGGGAGATGCCTTGAAGAGATTAGAACAAGAATCGCCATGGCAAAAGTAGCCTTTAGCAAGATGAAAAACATATTGACCAATAAAAAGATGTCAATTGAAACGAGAAAAAGAGTGTTGAGATGCTACATTGAACCTGTACTTTTATATGGATGTGAAGCGTGGACAATGAGCAGTCAGGCTGAAAAACATCTGATGGCTGTAGAGATGGGTTTCTGAGGAAAATGCAAAGAATACCATGGACAGCCAGAAAGACCAATGAACAAGTCCTTCAAGACACAAATGAAGATCGTAAATTGATTAGAGAAATTAGACGTAGACAGTCAAAATCTTTTGGGCATGTTATGAGAAGAAATGGATTGGAGAATTTGGTGACAACTGGTAAGATCGAGGGGAACAGACCAAGGGGAAGACCTAGAAGCAAGTACCTGGATGGCTTGGCCTTGTGGCATGGTCGAGACAGAAACACGGAGCTGATCCACGACTCTGGTGATCGAGTGAGATGGCAGAACATGACCGCCCACGCTTACCGGCATGGCACGTGATGGATGGATGGATAGAAGAGGAAAGAATAAACACGACTGTAATTTACTTTACGCCCAGGTGTAGAAGAGGAAAGACTAAACAAGACTGTAATTTACTTTACGCCCTGGTGTAGAAGAGGAAAGACTAAACAAGACTGTAATTTACTTTACGCCCTGGTGTAGAAGAGGAAAGACTAAACAAGACTGTAATTTACTTTACGCCCTAGTGTAGAAGAGGAAAGACTAAACAAGACTGTAATTTACTTTACGCCCTGGTGTAGAAGAGGAAAGACTAAACAAGACTGTAATTTACTTTACGCCCTGGTGTAGAAGAGGAGAGACTAAACAAGACTGTAATTTACTTTACACCCTGGTGTAGAAGAGGAAAGACTAAACAAGACTGTAATTTACTTTACGCCCTAGTGTAGAAGAGGAAAGACTAAACACGACTGTGATTTACTCTACGCCCTAGTGTAGAACAGGAAAGACTAAACAAGATTGTAATTTACTTTACGCCCTAGTGTAGAAGAGGAAAGACTAAACAAGACTGTAATTTACTCTACACTTTAGTGTTGGTTAAAGGCTTGCGAACGAGGTTCGTGAGCCGGGTACCAAGCGTTCGAAGCTCAGCTGCGATTGATTTGTGCAGCAAATCGTGTCGCGTTGTCGTCTTATAACGTGCTGGTATGGGAGCCGGTCGTTCAGAAATCAATGGCAAGCTACTGAACGTAACACTTGCCTAGTACATCAACAGCAGCTGAAAAATGGGATACGCAACAAAATTATCATTATTCAACTTGTAAGGCAAAATCTGATCATGAGTTCTAACAGGACAAAGCGGATTGAAATATTTATATGAAGTATAACAACGTTCAAAAATTTAAATAGGTTCGTGGAAGCTGTGTTAGATGTACGTGTATGGATGATTTGTGTGTGTGTGTGCGTGTGTGTGTGTGGGGGGGGGGGGGGGGGGGTGTAATATATGACGCAATTATGGCGTCAGCTAGCATCATTCCACACAACAACAAAATATTACATGGGAATGTGATGAACGTGCAACTAATGATAGCTTTCAACTGACGCATTGAGGTTTGTTTGCAAAGAAGGAGGAGAAGATGGGGGTGGGGTGGGGGCGAGGACGAGAGAAGAACAAGAAACAGGTGGAGGAGGAGGATATAGAATAAGAACGTTAACATATATGACATAAGAGCCCACGAGACACTCCCCCACCCCCCCCCCCCCCATCTTCAGAAACTGAAGTGTATAAACTAATAAAGTCAGTCCCATAGCAGATATCACAGCCGTGGTAGCGTAGCGGATTAACGCTCGCCTGCCCTATCGGTGGCCTTGGTTTTGATACGCATCAAGGCTGTTTCGAGTTTTTAAAATTCACCTTGTCTCTCAGGGCAATCCAGCCTAAAATATGTACCAGGAAATGGTTCCAAATGTTGCTGTATGTAGCCAGGGCTCAGTGTTGGGGTGAGCGCCCAACATTGCTTAAATACCCCAATGGTTCGTGAATACATAACCTATGCAGCAAAAGTCCAACTCCAGGCCTTCACGTGGCGGAACTGTTTAAACAGGAGAAGGAAGGACGGCAAGTTTCTGGCGCCGGAAAATAACCAGTATGCTCTAGATGTGTATGCACGTACATGCTATATAACTGAACGCTTTCTCCAGTGTCTTGTCTAGACTGTCTCAACACTGAAAATGCGTGTTGGGGATCTGTGATCTCAGCATATTTATGTGCTAAGTCATCTTTAAAATGTTCCCAAGTCGCATCTGTTCCTGCCTCTAATTTCCCCCTTATATGGTCAGAAACTGGCGATACACTAGCCTGATAAGCAATTTTTTTCTTCTCTTCGTCTGTAGCTCCTACCAAAAAAGCTTGTTTCTCGATGGCTATAATCCATTTTTTAAAATGCCTGGCCTGACCGCTAAATTTCTCGATATCAGTACCTACACCCTGCTGTTTCAACGCTGTATCTAGCCTGCATATAGCTCTCCCAACTCCACTTAAAACTTGTGTCAACGACGCTTCCTCTTGTGCCATTTTGTTATACCTGTAAATTAGGATAATTCAATCTCTAATCAATAATATTAATTAATAGTATATCTATAAATTAGGTTCAATCAATAGTAGTAATTAACAATATTATGATCACATTTATAATTTTTACACATTTATACTGTTAAATTTATCCAAATTACTATGTATCCATCGGCGGGAGGAAGAAGTCTTGAAAGTTCACCTTGTAACACAGGGAGGTACGATCAGAGGTATCCGACACCCAAAAACGATCTTGATAGCAAGCCGCACGAACAACAGAGCCCGGAGATGAGTTGATAGCGGCTCTCACAAACATCAGAGCCCGGAGATGACTTGACAGCGGCTCTCACGAACAACAGAGCCCGGAGTTGACTTGATAGCGGCTCTCACCAACAACAGAGCCCGGAGATGACTTGATAGCGGCTCTCACCAACAACAGAGCTCGGAGATGACTTGATAGCGGCTCTCGCCAACAACAGATCCCGGAGGTGACTTGATAGCGGCTCTCACAAACAACAGAGCCCGGAGATGACTTGATAGCGGCTCTCACAAACAACAGAGCCCGGAGATGACTTGATAGAGGCTCACACAAACAACAGAGCCCGGAGATGACTTGATAGCGGCTCTCACAAACAACAGAGCCCGGAGATAACTTGATAGCGGCTCTCACCAACAACAGAGCCCGGAGGTGACTTGATAGCGGCTCTCACAAACAACAGAGCCCGGAGATGACTTGATAGCGCTGGCTTCACGACCCAGCAGAGAGCTCACGATTGACTTGATAACGCGGGCTTCACGACCCAGCAGAGAGCTCACGATTGACTTGATAACGCGGGCTTCACGACCCAGCAGAGAGCTCACGATTTATCGGCATTTTGAAAACTTCTCGAAGTGTTCAATAGAGGTCTGATTAGGTGCTATAGTGTCAGAGGTATCGAATTTTCCACATTCTGTTGTACAGGCACGGTATAGATCTGTGGCCCCATCAAGTATAGTGGTCCAGTACTTCGGTCAAACTCGTATCCTGGTCACGGCACCATTTCACCAATGTGACAATACGGCGAAGTAAGGGCGAACAGGCAATAAACTTCACTCCAAGACTGTTCTTTCTTCAAGTTGCTTTAATCTGATTCAATTAAGACAGGTTATAACGAACCAGTGCTCAAACCCCGATGTTCTCCTTCTCAGACGGTGGGGCGTTCGGTACTGACCTTGTTTCTACGATCCTCGTCATAGGACGACCCCCCTAGCTACCTAGCAGTTCTTAGCTACCCCCTACTATGGTGCTTGCCCGTGCACTATTTCATTATTGACTATGCACACCTAAGTGCCCCTTCTTCCTATTACTAACTCTGTTATAGTTCTTCCTTGTCAAATATTCCTCTTACTTTTGAATAACGAAGACACAAACAATAGATTGCACGATTTATTGCCTGGCATATTTCGCTGCATCTCGTCACGTACATACTGCAGAAATCACACAACTTACGTGAATTAACTAGATAAATCCTTCAAACTGAAATATACACATGTTCGCACAGTTTTGTCGATTGTCTACCACGGTAATTTTAAACTGACTAACATGTCTTTCTGCTTACACAAGGACGGCTTACGAAGGTTGATTAGTATAGCTTCAGCAAACTTTAACAATCGACTACTTTGTGTGTTGAACAACACACGGACGGCACTGTCTCTTTCAACCACGTGACCATTCTCGAGCACATGTCTCCCGACCGATGAAGCCAGACTTTTCCGGTGTGTCGGCCTGCCTAGGCTACCATCTTCTGTGTGTAGTATCTTGTCCAACCAATTCGGAATATGTTCCGAAACCCTGCAATGTAACTGTCGCTCAGTTCTGCCTATGTAGATGGCCTCGCATCTGCATGTAAATTGGTAAATACAATTTGATTTGGCGTACAAAGCTACAGGTTCTTTTACTGCTGGGACTGGGATCGGTGTGTTTCTGTACCTGATGACTAGAGCTGCAGCACAGAATGTTCGCTCGACTGCTGTGGTGAGCCGGTCCCGCAGACGTTGCATTACGTCATCTCCTCGGAAGGTTAGCTGGATGAATACTTTGAGTTTAGGGACTGTAGTTACTTCTGATTTCGGTTTGGGCTGTTGGCAGTGGCGCTTTATAAATCCTGTGGAGTACCCATTCAGGTTTAAGGCATTCTTCAGAGTTTTAAATTCCTCTGTCAGTGTGTCCTGGGTGCATATCTTCCTAGCACGGTCAAACAGGGTCCGTACTAAGCCCCGTTTGTACTGGACAGGTGCGAAGCTCTGAAAATTTAAGTATTGACCAGTCCATGTTTCTTTGCGGTACACCGATCTTTGAATTGTGCCATCTGTTCTACGTCTCATTAGGATATCTAGAAACGGCAACGCTTCGTTGTGTTCGTGTTCCATAGATAAAGAGATGTTTATATGTGTCTCGTTCATTGTGGCCTGGAACGACGTTGCTTGTAGCTCGTCTGTGGTGATAATTAGTATATCGTCCACGTAACGACGGTAAAAGGCCAAGTTATTGATTTCTGAGGATCTCTTTTCTTCTAAGTGTGCCATGAAGATGTCCGCTAGAATAGGTCCAAGTGGGCCCCCCATGGCCACTCCGTCAATTTGGCGATATGACTTGTTTAGAAAGTTGAATTCTATGTATAATTCTATGTCATAATTTTAATAGCCTCTCTAGAATAGCTGATGGTATGCCTAGTTTTAGTTGTCTCTAATGCGTTCGCTTATTATATTCACGGTCTCATCTAATGAAACGTTGGTGAATAAAGAGGCAATATGTCTGGATTTGTAATGATAGTCTATGTTCAGCTTTCCATGGAGTTCGCTCTGGGATAGTTGTTAGGGGAATACCAACTGTGGGCAGATCGGTGGTTTCTCTGCAGAGTCGTTTGGCCTGGTGGATAAAACTATTTCTTTTCAACCGCCCCACAGCTAGGTTTTCAAATCTGTTCTTCATGGATGGCCTGGCAAGCTGAGGAACTTTTCTGCTTGTATTAGCGTTTTCGTATCTCTGCGCTCACTCAGTGCTTGTGTCCTCCCCATCTTCTCCATTTCCACTATAGGGGTTGATCTCATCCCTCCTGTGGTGACTCTAAGTGCTTAATTTTGCATCTTGTCCAGCTCTTGTAGTGTGGTTTTTGATGCTGAACACCACGCAGTTGACCCATATTCCAGGTGCGGTCGTATGCTGTGTTGGTAAACTTTGCTAAGTATTTTCCCACTGGCTCCCCATATGGTTCCACGTTTATGGGTGGGCTGTTGTGTGGGATGGGGGTGGTGTGGGATGTGCCGGGGGAGGTGTGGGATGTATGTGAGGATGGGGGTGTGTGTTTGGCTGGGTGGTTGGGGTGTGTGTGGGTGGGAGGGTAGATGAGAGATGCATGTGTAGGCAATGGAACCATCTTTCCATGATTTTAGAAGGGGTATCATGATTGCTTCTCTCAAGGCTTGTGGAACACTGCCTAAGGTCCAACTGTTATTGAAGATCTGCAACAGCTTTGCTTTGGCCTCTGTTCCTAGTTCCTGATAATTTCATTGGAGATACCATCAGCTCCTGGTGACTTTCTCATTTTCAGTTTTGATATGGCTAGCTGCAGTTCGCTGATTGTGATGGGTGCCTCCAGAACCTCATGTACTATTTCCTTCTGTCCCGTATGTTGTCGTTTCTCTCGAATCTCTTGTTGTTTCTCTGGACTAATTTTGATATTGTTATCTTGTGCGAATGAGTCCGCAAAATGGTCAGCTGCTTGCTTTCTTGTTAAGATGTTTCCATCTTTATGTAGTGCAATTTTTGAGTTTATCCCTGTGCCCTCATCGTTAAGTTGTTTTATTAGCTTCCACAATTTCCTTGTGTCTCTTTCAAAGTTCAGAGACTCCGTTTTCTCCTGCCAGCTTTTCCGTCTAGCCTGCAGCTTGGCCCTTTGAAATTTGGCTTTTGCGTGCTGGAATTTATTGTGGTGCTCTTGGCTGGGTGTGGCCTCTGCTTGCTTTCTACACACTTCCACATCGTTATGCAAATGTTCCAGTTTCACTACTCCAGTAGGGTTTATATTGTTTACGGGCTCCTCTTGTACTGTTTCTCGCGCTGCCTTTAACATGCATTTCCCAAACTCTTCAACTACGTTATTTATATCTTTCTCAGTGTTCAGGTTTCTAACTAGTATGCTGGTGCGATGCTTGTACATTGCTTTCTTGTAGTTCCACTTCGAGAGGGTGCTGCTTTCACTTACAAGCTCACTTTCTGCGGTTAGAAAGATTGACCGATGGTCACTGCCACCAAGTTGTTTCCCAACAATTCGTGTAATGTTCCATTCCAGGTCTGGTGAATGAAAAGCCAGGTCAGGTGTAGTTGTAATGTGCCATGATCTCGAGTAGAAAGTATATGGGTCGGACGGCTTGTTAATCAAGATGAATCTATTCTCATCCTGCCAGTCTTCCAGTCTCTCTCCTCTCTGGTCCATGTGATCATAGCCCCAGCTCTGCGAGTGGCTGTTGAAATCGCCACACACAATCATTTTTTTCTTTTAATGGTAGTATGTCCAGTGCCTGTGGGTGGTCACTTGGACAGTAGTAATTGATCAGATGTAGGTCTGTATTACCGGTCTTAAGTTTAAGTGTCTGATACTAAGCCCCTTCCATGTAGACTTCTATTTGGGAAGCAATGATGTTATTTTTAACAAGGGTCAGTATCCCACCTTTTCGCCTGTCCTTTCGGTCAGATCAGTAACACCGGTAGCCTCTGATTTTAAAGGCTATATTTTCGTTGAGGTGAGTTTTTTGCAAGCAACATAAGCTTACTTTTTCTTGGTCCAAGATGTTTTCTAGTTCTATGTTTTTGTTGCTGACTCCCTCCGCATTCCAGTGCATTATTTTAAGTCTTCGTTTAGTATGGCCAGCCGTCCTTTTCTCATGTCCCCTGGCTCCACAGGACATCTGAGAAGGACCTCCAGTAAATGTGGTTGGACCCTTTGGGCCCGGAACTGCACCTGCCTGGGGGTCCAAAGCAGGGCGAGCACCATAACATTTAGCAGTAGTCGACATATTCCATTTTGCGTGATTGCGTGGCATCTTGATTTCTGTGGTGCGCCTCTTGGCTGGTTGCCCCCGCCTTCAGCACCTTTCTTTGCTACAGCAGACTGTGGTCTCACTGGAGTGTAGATGTGTACGAGCGCACACACGTGTCTGCGCATGCATGTACGTGCATACACATCTAGAGAATACTGGTTATTTTCCGGCGCCAGAAACTTGCCGTCGCCCCTTCTCCTGTTTAAACAGTTCCGCCACGTGAAGGCCTGGAGTTGGACTTTTGCTGCATAGGTTATGTATTCACAAACATTGGGGTATTTAAGCAATGTTGGGCGCTCACCCCAACACTGAGCCCCGGTTACATACAGCAACATTTGGAACCATTTCCTGGTACATATTTTAGGCTGGATTGCCCTGAGAGACAAGGTGAATTTTAAAAACTCGAAACAGCCTTGATGCGTATCAAAACCAAGGCCACCGATAGGGCAGGCGAGCGTTTATCCGCTACGCTACCACGGCTGTCGTACCGCCGCAACACTAGTCTGCAGAATATGATTGTCAACTCATGCATACAGCAGTATCATCCAGCAATGAGCCCTTTTCAAGGCCACTAGAAGAATGCCATAACAGAACGGGCCCTTTTCAGGGTCACAAATTAGCACACAATAACAGCCCCTAAGTGTGCACAAGAGTATACAACCACTGAAATATTCAGGTCAACTCACACACATAACTAAACCATTTGCTGCACACCGACAGCGTTATTCCGGTCAAGGTCATGCACACCGAGATACAGCGCGAATAAGGGGACTCCAGGATATGACGTATGCCCTGGAATTCCCTTTGTTTGCGGTGAATTAAGATTGAAGTACCGTAATATGCATCATCCTTCTGGTGCCTGGATGCTCTGATTCCCATTTGGTTCTATCGGTGCTTTTTATAAACCTCTTTGCCTCATTATAAGTTATGTCTATGTCAGGCTGTGGTAATCGTCCACCCTCTTTTGCTAGTCTGTCGGCCTCTTCATTTCCAGGTATACTGCAATGTGATGGGATCCACTGTATTACAACTTTTTTTGGATTTCTGGCATAGACCATGGAGGTTTGCTCCTAGGCCAGCTAGTTCTGTGCTGTTTTTGCTCCTCAGTATTGAGACATCTGACTTTGCATGGTGATTTTAATGCAAAAGTAGGAAATGGAAAAATGGAGGATGTAGTGGGGAATTATGGTTTAGGTACAAGAAATGAAAGAGGGGAAAAGCTAATAGAATGGGGCAAATATCAATGATATGATAATTGGAAACACATGGTTTAAACACCATAAAAGACGACTGTACACATGGATAAGCCCTGATAAGAAATAACGCAACCAAATTGACTACATACTAATTAATAAAAGATTTAGAAATGCTTTAATTAATGTAAAGACAATGCCTGGTGCTGACTGTAATAGTGATCATGTACCACTATGTGGACAAATAAAGTAAGATTAAAGAGAGGGGGAAAAATGGTTAAGAACATGAGACTTAATAAAGAGGTTCTGAAAATAGATAAAGAAATCAAGAACAATACAGAGTGACGGTGAAAAATAGGTACAATGCAATAACTAAAATACAGAGTATAGATGAACAATGGGAAATGTTAAGGGACTCCTGTCAGCGTGTTGGATGTCTAGGTATCTGAGCTCGGGCTCACACAGGCAACAATAACTCCGTTAAATATAATATCTAACATTTATTGTATTTCAATATACAAGTGCGTTGGCGCAGTGGGTTAAACAAGCCCGCACTGAGTTGCATATCACAGAGGTTTAACATCATCACACATAGTTATCACAAACATTCTAAGCAAACTATCTAGCATATGTCTATGAACCCCAAATACACATGGGTCTAAACTATTGAGTCCCTCTAAGGCAGGCCCTGTTGCCTCTCCGATGGTCCGTCTGTCCTCTGCCGGTTCACACGTGTCGCAATCCGACATGGTGGTAACTCTGTTCGATTTCCTCGTGGACCCCGCAATAGGCGGGCCACATCAGTGTCCACGGGACAGTGGACTCACTGACCAGTCCTTCGAGAAGGCTCTGGATTACTCTGGCCTTCGAGGGTCTTACTTCTTTCCCTTGGGCGGGAGTTGTAGCCCTTGGCTAATATCTATTAACTCATGTTGGGTTACCGGATAATGTGGATAATGTGAGGCTGTGACAGGAGTCCCTCCTCTCCCCTGATTTGATGGGGTTTTTATAGGTAATTAGTTCTGCACTAATTCTGTCACAGAATCACATAAAATCGGGTTTGTAGTTTGTGGACAGTAACTTGGTAAACTACTACTGGCATCAACACTCATGTATTCTCCCATACACCCCCAAAAACCCCC
>JACEFZ010022995.1:137500-155053 GCA_014155875.1 Cepaea nemoralis | reverse complement strand
GGGGCCCCAAACAACGAAACCCTGCTCCACCCTTGTCAGCGGGTTTAATGATGATGTCGTCCCGACGTTGAATTTGGGGTCAGCGCCTCCCTTTCATCTGAAGTGGGGTTTGGAACGTCTGAGTGGTCTTGGTCGCAGTTTCTGAATGTCAAAAAAGCGTTTTGTCGATGAACAGGTCTAATGCCTTAGAAGATCCAGGGTTAGGTGTCCACGAAGACTTGGCTCTTGGAAATTCTGAAAAGTCATCAGCTGGGCTGGAGGGGGTGGGAGTGGCGGAGTTGTTGGTTTTAGTGCTGAAGAAGTATTTCAGTCGGAGAGTACGGTGAAACCTATGTACGTCCTGTAGTACTGTATAATAGTCGACCGATGGTCGCAATGGAATGAAACGGAGGCCTTTGTTCAAGACCGCCCTCTCAAAGTCTGACAGAGGGAGATGTGTGGCGTGTCGTAGGCTCTTTTCCAATCTCTCTCTCTCTCTCTGTCTATCTCTCAATCTCTCATTCTCCCTCAACAATCGTGCTTCTCTGTGCCTACCTATGCCATGGGTGGAGTGTCATAGGCTGTTTTCCAATCTATCTATCTCAATCTCTCTCTCTCTTTCAATCTCTCTCTCTCTCTCTCTCTCACTTTCTCTCAACAATCGTGCTTCTCTGTGCCCACCTATGCCATGTGTGACGGGTCGTAGGCCCTTTTCCAATCTTCTCTCTCTCTTTCTCTCTTTCTCGGTCCTCAATCTTTCTCTCTCTCTCTCTCTCATTCTCTCTCACCAATCGGGCTCCTCTGTGGACATTACTATGCCATGTGTGGCGTGTCGTTAGGCTCTCTTCCAATCTCTCTCTCCCCCCTCTCTCTCTCGTTCTCTCTCTCAATCTCTCTCTCATTCAATCTCAACGATTGTGCTTCCCTGCGCCTACCTATGCCATGTGTGGCGTGTCGCCCCTATGCCATGGGTGGCGTGTCGTAGGCTCTTTTCCTATCTCTCTCTCGTCTCTCTCTCAATCTCTCTCTCTCTCATTCTCCCTCAATAATCGTGCTTCTCTGTACCTACCTATGCCATGGGTGGAGTGTCGTAGACTTTTTTCTCATCTCTCTCTCAATCTCTCTCTCTCTCTCAATCTCTCTCTCTCTCATTCTCCCCTCAACAATCGTTGCTTCTCTGTGCCTATCTATGCCATGGGTGACGGGTCGTAGGCCCTGTTCCAATCTTCACTCTCTCTTTCTCTCTTTCTCGGTCTCAATCTCTCTCCTCTCTCTCTCTCTCTCTCTCTCTCAACAATCGTGCTTCTCTGTGCCTACCTATGCCATGTGTGGCGTGTCATAGGCTCTTTCCTAATCTCTCTCTGCCCCCCCCCCCTCTATCTCTCTTTCTCTCTCGCAATCTCTCTCTCATTCAATCTCAACGATCGTGCTTCTCTGCGCCTACCTATGCTATGGTGTGGCGTTGTCGTAAGCTCTTTTGCAATCTCTGTCTCTCTCAATCTCTCTCTTCCATTCTCTCCCAACAATCGTGCTTCTCTGTGCCTACAGATAGTCATGTGCGGCGGTCGTAGGCTCTCTTCCGATCTCTTTTTTTCGATCTCTCTCCCTCTCTCTCTCTCTCTAAATCTCTCTCTCTCTCGCTCATTCTCTCTCAACAATAGTGCTTCTCTGTGCCTACCTATGCCAGTGGGGCGTGTCGTAGACTCTTTTCCAAACTCTCTCTCTCTCTCTTTTCTCTCTCTCTCTCTCTCTCTCTTCCATTTTGCTTCTCGGTGTCTACCTATTCCAACTATATTGCTGGTGGTCTGATGTTACACAACCACTGGGGGGGGGGGGTTGATCCTCATATACGTTGTATAAAAATAAACCGTGCTGGCTCTATTTCATAGGTTACAGTATGAGTGAAGCTCGTATATGTAGACCGTTTCGCCCCCATACACATCCGGTGGCGTGCGTAGGCACTTCTCCAATCTCTATCTCTTTTCCTCTCTCTCTCTCTCTCTCTCTCTCTCTCTCTCTTCTCTCTCTCTCTCTTCCATCTCACTTCTCTGCCTACATATTCCAACCACATTGCCGGTGGTCTGATTTCAACAAAAACCACTGGGTGAATTGATCCTCAAATACGTTTGTATAACAATCAACCTTACTGCCTCTATTCCATAGGGGACAGTATGGGGGGAAGCCTCGTATTTGTAGACTGACCGACCCCGGATACATCAGGGGCGTGTCGTAGGCCATTTTTCCAATTTCTCTCTCTCTCTCTCTCTCTCTCTCTCTCTCTCTCCCCTCTCTCTCTCTTCAATTTTGGCTTCTCTGTGCCTACATGTCCCAACTATATTGCCGGTGGTCTGATTTTAACAAAACCACTGAGGATTGACCCTCAAATACGTTGTATAACAATCAACCTTACTGCCCGAATCCATGGGGAACAGTATGAGTGAAGCCTCGTATTTGTAGACGACCGCCCCCGCATAATCGGGGGCGTGCGTAGGCACTTTTCCTCCTCTCTTCTCTCTCTCTCTCTCTCTCTCTCCTTTTCTCTCTCTCTCTCTCTCTCTTCCATCTTTCTTCTCGGTGCCTACATATTCCAACTATATTGCCAGGGATCTGATTTCAAAACTACCACTGGATGATTTGATCCTCAAATACGTTGTATAACAATCAACCTTACTGCCCCGAATCCATAGGGAACAGTATGAGTGAAGCCTCGTATTTGTAGACCGACCGACCCCGCATACATCAGGGGCGTGTCGTAGGCACTTCCCCTCTCTCTCTCCTCTTCTCTCTCTCTCTCTCTCTTCCATCAGGCTTCTCTGTACCCACATATTCCAACATATTGCCGGTGGTTGATTTTAACACAACCACTGGAAGATTGATCCTCAAATTCGTGGTATAGAAATTTAAAACCTTACTGCCTCTATTCCATAGAGAACAGTAGGAGTTGAAGCCTCGCATTTGTAGACCTACCCACTCTGCATTCCTCATGCGGTATATCGCATGCAGTTTTCCTCTCTCTCTCTCTCTCTCTCTCTCTCTCTCTCTCTCTCTCTCTCTCTCTTCTCTCTCTCTCTCTCTCTCCTTACATCTTGCTTCTCTGTGCCTACCTACTTCACTTGTATTACCAGTGGTTGGATCTCACACAGCCCCATCAACTCGTACACTGGGACGAGTGGCTCCTGAAGTGTGCTTTGTAACAATCAACCATACTGACTATTGTATAGGGACAGTACGAGGGAAACGTCATACTTTTGTAGACTGACGCGCCCCACATGCCTCATGTGGTATATCACAGGCACTTCTCCTCTCTCTCTCTTTCTCTCTCTCTCTCTCTCTCTCTCTCTCCTTACATCTTGCTTCTCTGTGCCCACCCACTTCACTTGTATTACTAGTGGTTATATCTCACACAGCCCTAACAACTCAAACACTGGGCGAGAGGCTCCTGAAATGTACTGTGCAATAATCAACCATACTGACTATGTCATAGGGTACAGTACGAGGGAAACGTCGTACACGTAGACCGACGCGCCCCACACGCCTCATGTGGTATATCACAGGCACTTTTCCTCTCTCTCTCTCTCTCTCTCTTTCTCTCTCTCTCCCTCTCTCTCTTTCACCCTCTCGCTCTCTCCCTCTCTCTCTCTCACTCCCTCTCTCGCTCTCTCTCTCCCTCTCTCACTCCCTCTCGCGCTTTCTCTCCCTCCCTTGATCTCTCTCTTGCCCTCCTCCTCTCTCGCTCTCACCCTCCCTCACTCTCTCTCTCCCCCTCTCTCCCTCCCTCTCTCTCCCTCTCTCTCCCTCTCTCTCCCTCTCTCTCTTCCTCTCCCCCTCTCTCCCTCCCTTTCTCTCTATCTCTCTCCCTCTCTCTCTCCCTCTCTCTCTCCCCTCTCTCTCCTCTCCCCTCTCTCCCCCCTCTCTCTCTCTCCCTTTCTCTCTATCTCTCTCCCTCTCCCTCTCCCTCTCTCCCCCCCTCCTCTCTTCTCCCTCTCTCTCCCTCTCTCTCCCCCCTTTCGCGCTCTCTCTCTCACTATCTCTCTCCCTCTCTCTCTCCTCTTACATCTGGCTTCTCTGTGCATACCTTCTTCACGTGCATTGCCAGTGGTTGGATCTTACACAACCCCAACAACTCTAGGACTGGGCGAGGGGCTCCTGAAGCGCGTTGTATGACTAGCAACCATACTGACTATTTCGTAGGTTACAATATACCCCATGTGGTAGGTCGCAGGCACTTTTCCTCTCTCTCTGTCTCTCTCTGTCTGTCTCTCTCTCGCTCTCCTCTCTCTCTCTCTCTCTCCCTCTCTCTCTTCTTGCATGTCCACATACACCAGCATTTTGTCTGTTGAAGTGTGTCTATGTAGAACGCGTGTTCCTGCACACCAGTCCACCCAAACTATTAACACAATGGGGCCGTGGTCAATCTTACACGCCTCCTACCCCGCCCCCTTCTTTCTATGTGTTCACTGTACCGTAACATCCAGCACCGTTATAAAAATACATACACCTGAGATTTCCGTAAACATTCACAGGTCCGTACGTGAGGTGAGTATACAGTTCGTTTTTTTCTCTATAAACAGTTTTTCTATTAAACATTTTCTTCGACTAACATTCTTTTCAATTAACATTTTGTCAATTCTCATTTCCTCTTCATTGCTTCCATTTTTCCAATGCATTTGTTCCTCTCGTCCTGTCATCACCGTCTAATGTAGTCACAGGAGTTCTCCTTGACTGTATGTTGTGTTTGTGAATGTGTTTGTTTGCTGATGAAGGCTAACCGCCGCAACGTTCTGTATGTGTCGTAACTCTGTTATGTAAAGCTGCACTACTTTGTGTCATTATATATTGTCATTCTTGGACCGTGTCTGAGGTAGAGGACACAATGCTGTCCTGTCTTTCTTGGACTATGTCTGAGGTAGAGGACGTTATACAGTCCTGTCATTCTTGGACCGTGTCTGAGGTAGACGACACAATGCTGTCCTGTCATTCTTGGACCATATCTGAGGTAGAGGACGTTATACTGTCCTGTCATTCTTGGACTATGTCTGAGGTAGAGGACATTATACTTTCCTGTCATTCTTGGACCGTGTCTGAGGTAGACGACACAATTCTGTCCTGTTATTCTTGGACCATGTCTGAGGTAGAGGACATTATACTTTCCTGTCATTCTTGGACCGTGTCTGAGGTAGACGACACAATGCTGTCCTGTCATTCTTGGACTATATCTGAGGTAGAGGACGTTATACTGTCCTGTCATTCTTGGACCGTGTCTGAGGTAGACGACACAATGCTGTCCTGTCATTCTTGGACTATGTCTGAGGTAGAGGACATTATACTGTCCTGTCATTCTTGGACCGTGTCTGAGGTAGAGGACGTTATACTGTCCTGTCATTCTTGGACCATATCTGAGGTAGAGGACGTTATACTGTCCTGTCATTCTTGGACCGTGTCTGAGGTAGACGACACAATGCTGTCCTGTCATTCTTGGAATATGTCTGAGGTAGAGGACATTATACTGTCATTCTTGGACCATATCTGAGGTAGAGGACATTATACTGTCATTCTTGGACTATGTCTGAGGTAGAGGACATTATACTGTCATTCGTGGACCATATCTGAGGTAGAGGACATTATACTGTCATTCTTGGACCATATCTGAAGTAAAGGACATTATACTGTCATTCTTGGACCATATCTGAAGTAGAGGACATTATACTGTCATTCTTGGACCATATTTGAGGTAGAGGACATGATACATGAACCTATACACCCAGTCCTAGAATCTTGGAACCCTTGAACACTCACAGTTCCAATTCCTATTCCAATTTCTGGTACGAGTATCCCCCTTTCAGCCTTCGAGTTTTCGACTTGGCTATGTAGGGCTGTTTATGGTGTAGCTTGAAGTTTGTCTTTCGTACTTTGGGCTGCTTGTTGTCAGCTTCCCGGCTTCTGATGGGTTGGGCATGTGGTTTCTGAGGAAAATGAAAAGAATACCACGAACAGACAAAAAATCAATGACCAAGTCCGGCATGAAACAAATGAAAACCGTAAACTGAATAGAGAAATTAGATATAGACAGTCAGACTTTATTGGACATGTTGTGAGAAGAAATAAATTGGAGAACTTGGTGACAACTGGCAAGATTGAGAGGAAGAGAACAAGAGGAAAGCAGAGAAGTAAATACATGGGGGGCTTGGCCAAATGGTATGATCGAGACAAGGACACAAAGCTGATCCACGACTCTGGTAATCGTGTGAGATGGAGAAACATGACCGCGCACGCTTATCAGCGTGGCACATTATGATGATAACGACTAGGTGATTGTTGCTGCTCTCTAGCTCAAACCATACACACTGCCAGCTACATTAGTTCATGCCGACCAGGTCCTGGGCCATGACTGGCAGTCTCTGCGTCCCTCTACTCAGTGGCAAGCGACACATTCACATGACTTGGCATTCTCTGCGTCCCTCTACTCAGTAGCAAGCGACACATTCACATGGTTGGCAGTCTCTGCGTCCCTCTACTCAGTGGCAAGCGACACATTCACATGACTGGTATTCTCTGCGTCCCTCTACTCAGTGGCAAGCGACACATTCACATGACTGGCAGTCTCTGCGTCCCTCTACTCAGTGGCAAGCGACACATTCACATGACTGGCATTCTCTGCGTCCCTCTACTCAGTGGCAAGCGACACATTCACATGGTTGGCAGTCTCTGCGTCCCTCTACTCAGTGGCAAGCGACACATTCACATGGTTGGCAGTCTCTGCGTCCCTCTACTCAGTGGAAAGCGACACATTCACATGGTTGGCAGTCTCTGCGTCCCTCTACTCAGTGGAAAGCGACACATTCACATGGTTGGCATTCTCTGCGTCCCTCTACTCAGTGGCAAGCGACACATTCACATGACTGGTATTCTCTGCGTCCTCTACTCAGTGGAAAGCGACACATTCACATGACTGGTATTCTCTGCGTCCCTCTACTCAGTGGCAAGCGACACATTCACACGCCGGATGGAACAACTGTCCTTCACTGCCTTTCACTGAGCGAACAACATACTCACATACTCTGCCACCTGCTGAGAAATGAAACACCATGTGGTGTACTGACATAATTAATGCAGGTAGTCGCTGTTTGTACGCTGTACGCGGTGACGAATCACGTGACTTATACATGGTGCTGAGCACAGATGAGTTCTAACCAAATCACTGTAAATAAGATGTATTACAACCATTGCATGTATTCTCATGGATACACTCGACTACTCGTGTTGGTGTTTCCAACTGGCCTCCCAGAGTTCTCGCCGGTCAGCTGTTTCTATAAACCGATTGACTCATGCACGGTCTCTCATCACAGTCCGATTCCGCTGGACTGTATGTGAGCTTATGAATTGTTACTCCATCCATCATGTGCCATGCCGGTAAGCGTGGGCGGTCATGTTCTGCCATCTCACTCGATCACCAGAGTCGTGGATCAGCTCCGTGTTTCTGTCTCGACCATGCCACAAGGCCAAGCCATCCAGGTACTTGCTTCTAGGTCTTCCCCTTGGTCTGTTCCCCTCGATCTTACCAGTTGTCACCAAATTCTCCAATCCATTTCTTCTCATAACATGCCCAAAAAATTGTGACTGTCTACGTCTAATTTCTCTAATCAATTTACGATCTTCATTTGTTTCTTGAAGGACTTGTTCATTGGTCTTTCTGGCTGTCCATGGTATTCTTTGCATTTTCCTCAGAAACCACATCTCTACAGCCATCAGATGTTTTTCAGCCTGACTGCTCATTGTCCACGCTTCACATCCATATAAAAGTACAGGTTCAATGTTACTAGTTAGCGAGAATCGGTAGCAGTTCTCTCCGCGTCGGTAACTTACGGGGTATGTGAGCCGGTCGCTCAGAAAGCAATGGCAAACTACTGAACGTAATCTTGCCAAGAAATCAACAATCTGCTGAAGGATGTAAAGGATGTAATTCATGAGTGTTTATGTCTCTCACTGCGAGATATCTCACGTTTGACCTTCCTATTTATGATCATCATCTTCATCATGTGTCTCCTTTACTCAGACAAAGTCATCATCATCATCTGTTCGGAAAATGGACAATGACACCGATAGTTGTCGATTTACGATTGATGCGAAATTTGTAACGTGACAATAATCATGCTGTCGCGTGTATCTGAGACGTCTTGGGACACCCACCGACTACTCCAAGTATCAGGGGGTTGACGACCGCCGCCGTGTTTCAGGGTAAACTTCTGTATACCGCCTTCGTGTTACTGTGTAAATTTCTACACTACACTTTGATCTTGGCCAAAAGGCTAAGTAGATGGACAAGAATATTGCATTGCGGACATTGTGGGGGAATATGTGCATATAGCAAGGAGAACTTATCTTGGTAATTGCAGTGACTGTGTACCGGATGACAAGAAGCTCTTAGTGTAAAAGGGTTGGATTGTGGCAACATGAGTGGTGAAATACAACGCTTAAAAACACAGTATCCAGTGATTTGATTGAGACAGCATCTTCAATGTCACCCGATGATGAGAATACACAGTCATGGGACAGACTACCCCTGGAGATGGCTATCGACATCTGTCGTTTGCTACCGAACAGCGACAAACACAAAATGTCCCTAACATGCAAGTCTTGGCTATCGGCCTTCAAACATCCCGGAATGTGGCGGCGCTCATATTTCGTATTCAAAGGAAGCACATCATCACCAAAGCTTGATATTCCAGGCGAAGTTTTGTCCTCGCTTCAGTATGTGACCATCGACTGCTCGGTTCCCCGACACGGCATATCCGAAGAGCACTTGATCCAGAAAACAAAACGCATTGTTGAGTTTGTTGTTGGTCTCAAAAAGGCAAAGAATACAACACTGCAGGAGCTGAGCGACTTGGACATGAAAGCGCTAGGTCCTCACGTGACGAGGAATCGACTCAACTGCCATCTCAACACGCTCCTCGATAAGCAAACCAAATTGTCCAGGCTGAGTTTGTTCAATGCAGGATTACCACAAGCGCAAGGAAGGAAGCTGCTCACGACTGCTGCCAACAGCTGTGCCCATCACCTCAAGTACATTAATATTTGCAACCTTACCAGGCAGTCCATCCCACAGAGGTCGAGCTGTCAGCCTTGTGTGGCACTTGTACACATCTAGCTGAATTAAGCCTCAACTATAGTTTTATGTCTGATCTACTACTGAACCACTTGTCTGGGACCATGAAGTTAATCATTGTTTGGGTCCACTCGAATGATTCATCGGATCGCACTTTAGGGCGTCAATACTCAGACGAGGGCTGGAATGTGCTGGTGTCCAAATGCACAGACCTAAAGGCTGAATACCATTTGGAGAAGATCAACAACTTTGAGAGCATGCAATGTATCTTGATACCTGCAATTCCGTTGACCACACTTCACTGGTATACACAAGCTAGAGCAGAGAACAGAATTCGACTATGCTTTGAACACTTCATTAGTACCTTCATGAATGTTTTGGAGCATCTGCACGTAGATGTTGGCTGCACAATTCTCAGCGAGACAGATTGTGGTGGCTGTGGTGGAACGCTGTCCCCTACTGCAGACCTTCTCTATCAGTCGGACATCGGTACCATTAACACTTATTTCTCAACTCGAGAACATTCTGGTGCAAAGACGGCTTAATAAACGGTTACAGACTGGCACATTAACAGCAACAGAAATCTGGTAGATCAAGATCTGGCTTGGAATCATCGCCTGTGCAAGTGTTGTGCCGACAGCATACATTATATCTATTCTACAGTTATTTTTATTATCGTCATCCCCATCATCAGCATTAAATTGTGTAGTCGGAAGGCCGGCGGTGGCGTTGTCTAGTCATGCCACTCTACCGTTGTCTGGCCTCAGCAGGTCTCTTTAACCATACTTTTCTAGCGAGACAAAAACTCAGGCGTCGAAATCTGAGCGTCTGAGCGCTCTCATTGCGTTATCAGCGAATCTCCCTATCAATTAGGCTACCACGTTTTTATTGAAACATAACTGTTTATGATTATATACAACACATATATACATTGTTATGTTTCTAGTTCCATGTATGCCGTATGTATAGTCAGATGTATGTCTAAACGCCCGTGTGTTGCCGGGGCCCATACGGGGGAGCAAAGAATAGTAACACTGTTGCCTACCATGCACGTCGTAAGAGGCGACTAAGGAGGCTATGGTTCAGTCGCCCTGCTACTGAGTGAGTGCGTGGCGCGACACTGTGAGCTGTGAATTTTGCGTGGAATGCTTTTGCATCTGTCCGCGGTTGTTTTTAGCGTGAACTGCGTGTTCGGAACGATGGCGGCCGGCTGTTGCTGGATTGACTGGTTTGCCTTTTCGGTTTACGAGCACTTTTTTCAGGAGTCTCCTGGGAGTCGGCGCTGTAGCTACGGAGTTCGTGCTTTGTGCGGCGCTTTCGGTGGCTCGCCCTGCGGAAAGAAACCGAGACATATGGGATAAAACCCGGGTCAATGAAGTCTTTCTGGTGACTGCCGTTTCCATCGACGATAAACTGTATTTTTCGTGGAGGACTTTTGTGTTGGCATTCTGGCGGCGGCATTATGCACAGTGTACCTGTGAGGGCTGTTGGCTTGCCGACACTCCTGTCTATTCAATTCTTCACATAAGGCAGTGAGGAGCATTTTGTGTGATATTCACTGGCACAAGAACGGAGCAATATGGGGACGACCCGTGGCCGTGAAGTTGGAACCGCGACTAACTAACTAACATTTCTACACGACACCGTCGTCTTTCTGTGTAAACTTCTGTATGCCACCTTCGTATTTTTGTGTAAATTTCAAGATGACCTCGTCGAGTTTCTGTACACCTTGCTTATGAAGTCAGTATCGGCATGTACCTAACGTGAGTATCAATATTGGCAGCCTTAGAGTGTCTATACAGACGATGAGCTAAACATCAGGATTACTCTCTGTCTTGGGGTGTCTATATAGACGATGAGCTAAACATCAGGATTACTCTCTGTCTTGGGGTGTCTATATAGACGATGAGCTAAACACCAGGATTACTCTCTGTCTTGGGGTGTCTATATAGACGATGAGCTAAACAACAGGATTATTCTCTGTCTTGGGGTGTCTATATAGACTATTAGCTAAACACCAGGATTACTGTCTCTCTTGGGGTGTCTATATAGACGATGAGCTAAACACCAGGATTACTGTCTGTCTTGGGGTGTCTATATAGACGATGAGCTAAACACCAGGATTACTGTCTGTCTTGGGGTGTCTATATAGAAGATGAGCTAAACACCAGGATTATTCTCTGTCTTGGGGTGTCTATATAGACGATGAGCTAAACACCAGGATTATTCTCTGTCTTGGGGTGTCTATATAGACGACGAGCTAAACACCAGGATTACTATCTGTCTTGGGGTGTCTATATAGACGATGAGCTAAACCACAGGAGTATTCTCTGTCTTGAGGTGTCTATATAGACGACGAGCTAAACACCAGGATTACTCTCTGTCTTGGGGTGTCTATATAGACGATGAGCTAAACACCAGTATTACTCTCTGTCTTGGGGTGTCTATACAGACGATGAGCTAAACATCAGGATTACTCTCAGTCTTGGGGTGTCTATATAGACGATGAGCTAAACATCAGGATTACTCTCTTTTTTGGGGTGTCTATATAGACGATGAGCTAAACACCAGGATTACTGACTGTCTTGGGGTGTCTATATAGACGATGAGCTAAACACCAGGATTACTGTCTGTCTTGGGGTGTCTATATAGACGATGAGCTAAACACCAGGATTACTGTCTGTCTTGGGGTGTCTATATAGAAGATGAGCTAAACACCAGGATTATTCTCTGTCTTGGGTTGTCTATATAGACGACGAGCTAAACACCAGGATTACTATCTGTCTTGGGGTTTCTATATAGACGATGAGCTAAACCACAGGATTATTCTCTGTCTTGAGGTGTCTATATAGACGAAGAGCTAAACACCACGTCTACTCTCTGTCTTGGGGTGTCGATATAGACGATGAGCTAAACCACAGGATTACTCTCTGTCTTGTGGTGTCTATATAGACATTGAGCTAAACACCAGGATTACTCTCTGTCTTGGGGTGTCTATATAGACGATGAGCTAAACACCAGGATTACTCTCTGTCATGGGGTGTCTATATAGACGATGAGCTAAACCACAGGATTACTCTCTGTCTTGGGGTGTCTATATAGACGATGAGCTAAACCACAGGATTATTCTCTGTCTTGAGGTGTCTATATAGACGATGAGCTAAACACCAGGATTACTGTCTGTCTTGGGGTGTCTATAAAGACGATGAGCTAAACCACAGGATTATTCTCTGTCTTGGGGTGTCTATATAGACGATGAGCTAAACACCAGGATTACTCTCTGTCTTGGAGTGTCTATATAGACGATGAGCTAAACCACAGGATTACTCTCTGTCTTGGGGTGTCTATATAGACGATGAGCTAAACCACAGGATTACTCTCTGTCTTGGGGTGCCTATATAGACGATGAGCTAAACCACAGGATTACTCTATGTCTTGGGGTGTCTATATAGACGATGAGCTAAACCACAGGATTAGTCTCTGTCTTGGGGTGTCTATATAGACGTTGAGCTAAACCACAGGATTACTCTCTGTCTTGGGGTGTCTATATAGACGATGAGCTAAACACCAGGATTACTGTCTGTCTTGGGGTGTCTATATAGAAGATGAGCTAAACACCAGGATTATTCTCTGTCTTGGGGTGTCTATATAGACGACGAGCTAAACACCAGGATTACTATCTGTCTTGGGGTGTCTATATAGATGATGAGCTAAACCACAGGAGTATTCTCTGTCTTGGGGTGTCTATATAGACGATGAGCTAAACACCAGGATTACTATCTGTCTTGGGGTGTCTATATAGACGATGAGCTAAACACCAGGATTACTGTCTGTCTCTCGTCAGTCTGTGTGTGTGTACAGTGTGGGAGTTTGTTCATATTAGTTTCAATGATTATATGAAGCAGGGAGTGTGTGTCTAAATGTGTGAGTGTGTTTGTGTCTGTGTGTGTGCATGTGTGTGCGCGCGTTTTGTGTTGCGGTATGTGTGTGTGTGTGTGTGTGTGTGTGTGTATGTGTGTGTGCAGCAACGTACACATAATCACATAACAAACTATTCCATATTGTTTGTGTTTTTTCATCTTTTAGATTATTATTTTTTCTGCTTTTGATTTCGCAACGTAACACAATATGCAAACTATTGCACTGCTTTATCAGTTTTAGCTAACAATATCCTATCGCATTGCATTAATATACTATAAGATATGCAAGGTATATGTATAACATAATGTTAAGATTTGTGTGTGGAAGCTCATGACAGTTGTCAATGTATGTGTGTGAAAGTGTGCGAGTATGTGTATATTAATTTGTGTGACTGTGTGAAGCAGACGTCTTATGCATGCGTGATTTTATGTATGATTGAATATATATGGGCATGATAGAGTAAGAGAGAAAAATAGATAGATAGATAGATAGAGAGAGAGAGAGAGAGAGAGAGAGAGAGAGAGAGAGAGAGAGAGAGAGAGAGAGAGAGGGAGAGAGAGAGAGAGAGAGAGAGAGAGAGAGAGAGAGAGAGAGAGAGCATGAACGAGTTAATGACCTATTGTTTGTGATTATGTGTGGGTATATGTGTGTGTATGTTAGGAAGTGTATATGGGTGTGTGACTATGTTGATGTACGACTGTAAACTTTTGTTAGTGAGTTTGTGATGTGATTGTGAGTGAGTATATTTGTATGCGAGGGAGTGTGTATTTGTATGGTATTGAATGGATGCATTACTGTGCGAGTTTGTGGAAATGATGTAAGTATGTATGTAGTTTTTAATGTGCATGTGTACGTGAGTGTGCCTTCCTGCCTGTCTCATAAAATGTTAACATGCATTGTTTATGTCTGCATTGATTTGACAATCAGTGTCTTATATGTGTATGTAACATGCACACTTGATGAAAGAGTGATGAGTGATTGGAAGGGCAGAATGTAAGACGGGCCTTCATGCACAATTTGTGAACATTTGAAAGTAAAGCCAGTTCGTCCGTCAAGGCTAATTTCAATCTTAGAAAATCTAACTATTTATCATATTTGAGATTCTAGCATTTAGGCAATTGAACTCTGACAGATCCTATCTCGTTGAGGTGGATATCCCAGTTTATCGATAGAAGATTTGAAGCAATCATGGAACATGTCAAACGCAAGTCAGCTGACACTGGCATTCAAATAATCTCATTTAACAGCAGACACAAAGACCAACTGTTAGGATGTTGCATTGTTCAGTTAGATTATTGCAAGGCTGAATTATCTCGCGGCACCAAGTATCGTCTCGCTCACAGTTCCAGAGTTGCACTAGCTTGTGGCAGAAATAAAGTGCCACCCAGAGCTAGACTTATCTGGCAGCTGGTTACCATAACAACGCCGTTTTCCATTTTTGGTTAAAACTGACCCGTTGTCGTGTATGGAAATGTCAACTTCAATCTGTGCTATAAAATATCACTAGGCAGTCCGGGTCAGTAGACACACTTTCTGCATCATAAGACCATGCTGTCATATAGAACATACTCATCACGGAAAGACGGTTGTCTCAACACACGGACAAGTACGGCGAAGACAGCCACAATTTGCTCATACGACGTCACTCGCAATAAAGCCAAAATGAAACAAGAACTTTCCGGCTCCAGGGACAAGAATCTAGATAATGTCATGTAGTGTCAAGCTGTATGGATCTGCTTATATTTTGTTTTTGTTTTAGAAAATTCATTTACTGTCGTTGCGGGAAGAAATGACACGTTCTCAATACTGGTATATGGGAAATGTGTCGATAATTCTCTCCGACACATTTATGACGTTTTGAGATGGTATATCGGGTAGTTAGTTAGTTGATATCCTTTACAGGACGCAGCAGTCAACTTCAGAATTTCTTTTTGACTGTGATGCGTGAGCATGTTTTACGTATGCCATTGTTTTATGAACGACCGGTACTCATACCATTGTATTTATTTATTTATTTATTTATTTATTTATTTATTTATTTATTGCGCTCGCTCACTTTGAACTCAAGGGTAGTCCATACATACTACTTATAGTAGTGCCAGGCTGAGTTTTGCGTGCGGATTAGCTTTTCCTATTAACAGATTCCCTCGCCATCAGGCTACCCACTCTGACTTCAGAGGTACTTGTAATTTACATCCCCAAGTCAAGGACGACAGGTCAACATTGTAGTCCAATTGTCCGGTGTAGGGGCTGAACCGCTTATCTCGGCATCAACACAACGGATGTTTAAGAACAAGCGCTCGTACCCATTCGGCCCTGCTGACCTACATACTACTGTATGAAAATATCAACGCAAGACGGTATGCTGCCAAATCGTGCGCAGATGTGAAATTAACTCGGTATCCGGGATTACGAATTGCGTCCGGAACACCTTCGACAAAAAGTCGGTGTAGACTTGGTGATAAATCCTAATTATAACATCTACCCATTCTTTCTAGCGGTGTTTCAGTATTTCAGTATCAACATTCATGTAACCTCAGTATCACCACTCAAGTAACGTCTGTATCACCATTCATGTAACGTCTGTATCACCATTCATGTAACCTCAGTATCACCACTCAAGTAACGTCTGTATCACCATTCATGTAACGTCTGTATCACCATTCATGTAACCCCAGTATCACCACTCAAGTAACGTCTGTATCACCATTCATGTAACGTCTGTATCACCATTCATGTAATGTCTGTATCACCATTCATGTAATGTCTGTATCACCATTCATGTAACCTCAGTATCACCACTCAAGTAACGTCTGTATCACCATTCATGTAATGTCTGTATCACCATTCATGTAACGTCTGCATCACCATTGATGTAACGTCTGTTTTACCATACATGTAACGACTGTATCACCATTCATGTAACGTCTGTACCACCATTCATGTAACGTCTGTACCACCATTCATGTAACGTCTGTACCACCATTCATGTAACGTCTGTACCACCATTCATGTAATGTCTGTACCACCATTCATGTAACGTCTGTACCACCATTCATGTAACGTCTGTACCACCATTCATGTAACGTCTGTACCACCATTCATGTAACGTCTGTACCACCATTCATGTAATGTCTGTACCACCATTCATGTAACGTCTGTACCACCATTCATGTAACGTCTGTACCACCATTCATGTAACGTCTGTACCATCATTAATGTAACGTCTGTACCACCATTCATGTAACGTCTGTACCACCATTCATGTAACGTCTGTACCACCATACATGTAACGTCTGTACCACCATTCATGTACCGTCTGTACCACCATTCATGTAACGTCTGTACCACCATACATGTAACGTCTGTACCACCATTCATGTAACGTCTGTACCACCATTCATGTAACGTCTGTACCACCATTCATGTAACGTCTGTACCACCATTCATGTAACGTCTGTACCACCATACATGTAACGCAAGTCAGTATTACCAATCCAATTGTACACTACAGATAGGCGTATGTTGCTAGAGTGTTACATTACATGTAGGTGTATGTTGCTCCTGTGTTACACTATATGTAGGTATATGTTGCCCAAGTGTTACACTATATGTATGTATATGTTGCTCCAGTGTTACACTACATGTAGGCGTATGTTGCTCCAGTGTTACATTACATGTAGGTATATGTTGCTCCAATATTACATTACATGTAGGTAAATATTGCTCCAATGTTACACTACATGTAGGCGTATGTTGCTCCAGTGTTACACTACATGTAGGCGTATGTTGCTCCAGTGTTACATTACATGTAGGTATATGTTGCTCCAATGTTACATTACATGTAGGTATATGTTGCTCCAATGTTACACTACATGTAGGTGTATGTTGCTCCAATGTTACATTACATGTAGGTGTATGTTGCTCCAATGTTACATTACATGTAGGTGTATGTTGCTCCAGTGTTACACTACATGTAGGTGTATGTTTCTCCAATGTTACATTACATGTAGGTGTATGTTGCTCCAGTGTTACATTACAAGTAGGTGTATGTTGCTCCAATGTTACATTACATGTAGGTGTATGTTGCTCCAATGTTACATTACATGTAGGTATATGTTGCTCCAATGTTACATTACATGTAGGTGTATGTTGTTCCAGTGTTACACTACATGTAGGTGTATGTTGCTCCAATGTTACACTACATGTAGGTGTATGTTGCTCCAATGTTACATTACATGTAGGTGTATGTTGCTCCAGTGTTACACTACATGTAGGTGTATGTTGCTCCAATGTTACATTACATGTAGGTGTATGTTGCTCCAATGTTACACTACATGTAGGTGTATGTTGCTCCAATGTTACACTACATGTAGGTGTATGTTGCTCCAGTGTTACACTACATGTAGGTGTATGTTGCTCCAATGTTACATTACATGTAGGTGTATGTTGCTCCAATGTTACATTACATGTAGGTGTATGTTGCTCCAATGTTACATTACATGTAGGTGTATGTTGCTCCAATGTTACATTACATGTAGGTGTAT
>JACEFZ010022995.1:30000-132500 GCA_014155875.1 Cepaea nemoralis | reverse complement strand
TCTTAACCACTTGTTATATACATAGACTAACGATAGCTGGTGGTCATACACTCTTAAACCATTGTTATATACATAGACTAACGATAGCTGGTGGTCATACACTCTTAACCATTGTTATATACATAGACTAACGATAGCTGGTGGTCATACACTCTTAACCACTGTTATATACATAGACTAACGATAGCTGGTGGTCATACACTCTTAAACCATTGTTATATACATAGACTAACGATAGCTGGTGGTCATACACTCTTAACCATTGTTATATACATAGACTAACGATAGCTGGTGGTCATACACTCTTAACCACTGTTATATACATAGACTAACGATAGCTGGTGGTCATACACTCTTAACCATTGTTATATACATAGACTAACGATAGCTGGTGGTCATACACTCTTAACCACTGTTATATACATAGACTAACGATAGCTGGTGGTCATACACTCTTAACCACTGTTATATACATAGACTAACGATAGCTGGTGGTCATACACTCTTAACCACTGTTATATACATAGACTAACGATAGCTCGGTGGTCATACACTCTTAACCATTGTTATATACATAGACTAACGATAGCTGGTGGTCATACACTCTTAACCATTGTTATATACATAGACTAACGATAGCTGGTGGTCATACACTCTTAACCACTGTTATATACATAGACTAACGATAGCTGGTGGTCATACACTCTTAACCACTGTTATATACATAGACTAACGATAGCTGGTGGTCATACACTCTTAACCATTGTTATATACATAGACTAACGATAGCTCGTGGTCATACACTCTTAACCACTGTTATATACATAGACTAACGACTAGCTGGTGGTCATACACTCTTAACCACTGTTATATACATAGACTAACGATAGCTGGTGGTCATACACTCTTAAACCATTGTTATATACATAGACTAACGATAGCTGGTGGTCATACACTCTTAACCATTGTTATATACATAGACTAACGATAGCTGGTGGTCATACACTCTTAACCACTGTTATATACATAGACTAACGACTAGCTGGTGGTCATACACTCTTAACCATTGTTATATACATAGACTAACGATAGCTGGTGGTCATACACTCTTAACCATTGTTATATACATAGACTAACGATAGCTGGTGGTCATACACTCTTAACCACTGTTATATACATAGACTAACGATAGCTGGTGGTCATACACTCTTAACCATTGTTATATACATAGACTAACGATAGCTGGTGGTCATACACTCTTAACCATTGTTATATACATAGACTAACGATAGCTGGTGGTCATACACTCTTAACCACTGTTATATACATAGACTAACGACAGCTGGTGGTCATACACTCTTAACCACTTGTTATATACATAGACTAACGATAGCTCGTGGTCATACACTCTTAACCATTGTTATATACATAGACTAACGATAGCTGGTGGTCATACACTCTTAACCACTGTTATATACATAGACTAACGATAGCTGGTGGTCATACACTCTTAACCACTGTTATATACATAGACTAACGATAGCTCGTGGTCATACACTCTTAACCATTGTTATATACATAGACTAACGATAGCTGGTGGTCATACACTCTTAACCATTGTTATATACATAGACTAACGACAGCTGGTGGTCATACACTCTTAACCACTGTTATATACATAGACTAACGATAGCTGGTGGTCATACACTCTTAACCACTGTTATATACATAGACTAACGATAGCTGGTGGTCATACACTCTTAACCATTGTTATATACATAGACTAACGATAGCTCGGTGGTCATACACTCTTAACCACTTGTTATATACATAGACTAACGATAGCTGGTGGTCATACACTCTTAACCACTGTTATATACATAGACTAACGATAGCTGGTGGTCATACACTCTTAACCATTGTTATATACATAGACTAACGATAGCTGGTGGTCATACACTCTTAACCATTGTTATATACATAGACTAACGATAGCTGGTGGTCATACACTCTTAACCACTGTTATATACATAGACTAACGATCAGCTGGTGGTCATACACTCTTAACCATTGTTATATACATAGACTAACGATAGCTGGTGGTCATACACTCTTAACCACTGTTATATACATAGACTAACGATAGCTGGTGGTCATACACTCTTAACCATTGTTATATACATAGACTAACGATAGCTCGTGGTCATACACTCTTAACCATTGTTATATACATAGACTAACGATAGCTGGTGGTCATACACTCTTAACCATTGTTATATACATAGACTAACGATAGCTCGTGGTCATACACTCTTAACCATTGTTATATACATAGACTAACGACAGCTGGTGGTCATACACTCTTAACCACTGTTATATACATAGACTAACGATAGCTGGTGGTCATACACTCTAAACCATTGTTATATACATAGACTAACGATAGCTGGTGGTCATACACTCTTAACCATTGTTATATACATAGACTAACGATAGCTGGTGGTCATACACTCTTAACCACTGTTATATACATAGACTAACGACAGCTGGTGGTCATACACTCTTAACCATTGTTATATACATAGACTAACGACAGCTGGTGGTCATACACTCTTAACCACTGTTATATACATAGACTAACGATAGCTGGTGGTCATACACTCTTAACCATTGTTATATACATAGACTAACGACAGCTGGTGGTCATACACTCTTAACCATTGTTATATACATAGACTAACGATAGCTGGTGGTCATACACTCTAAACCACTGTTATATACATAGACTAACGATAGCTGGTGGTCATACACTCTAAACCACTGTTATATACATAGACTAACGATAGCTCGTGGTCATACACTCTTAACCACTGTTATATACATAGACTAACGATAGCTGGTGGTCATACACTCTTAACCATTGTTATATACATAGACTAACGATAGCTGGTGGTCATACACTCTTAACCACTGTTATATACATAGACTAACGATAGCTGGTGGTCATACACTCTAAACCACTGTTATATACATAGACTAACGATAGCTCGTGGTCATACACTCTTAACCACTGTTATATACATAGACTAACGATAGCTGGTGGTCATACACTCTTAACCACTGTTATATACATAGGCTAACGATAGCTGGTGGTCATACACTCTTAACCATTGTTATATACATAGACTAACGATAGCTGGTGGTCATACACTCTAAACCACTGTTATATACATAGACTAACGATAGCTGGTGGTCATACACTCTTAACCATTGTTATATACATAGACTAACGATAGCTGGTGGTCATACACTCTAAACCACTGTTATATACATAGACTAACGATAGCTTGTGGTCATACACTCTTAATCAAGCCGCACTTGACGAACGATGCTCCACTCACATATGGCAGCAATTGCCAACATTAAATGGATTCTTCACAAGGGCAAACCACTTCTTCAGACTCGCTGACAAATCCCTAGGGGATTGCTTCTTACTTGTCATGTCGCCCCTGCTCTCGACAATCTCTCATCAACTAGCTCAGCCAAGAAACACCCCAGTCTTAAGTTTTTCGCTCTCGCCTGGTCTATCGTTCAATGGTACTCGCAGACTGTCGAATGGCTACGCTCACATATACTATAGTCTGTCCATAAATGAATGCCATCATTCACGATCAATTATTTTGAAAACTGTCTGTTGCATCCTTATGAAAGTTTTCCTGCTGTGTTATATTTACCCCCACCCAAGGAATATGTCTTTGATAGGTCCAACAGCAACTTAAATCATCGAAAGCGGCGACATTTCTTTGATGTTTTGGCGAAAATGTAGTGAATTCACGCTAAAAAACTAGTCTTACAGTTTTGTTTTGTTGCGTATCCCTTACGGGACGTTGCAGTCAACACCAGCATTTTTCAGCTGCTGTTGATGTACTAGGCAAGTGTTTCGTTCAGTAGTTTGCCATTGCTTTCTGAACGACGGTCTTACAGTAAAGCACGTCATTTCGGGTAGCGACTCAAGTACAAGGCGTAGCCAGATTCGTATGGGAGTGGGTGCAATAAAACAGTAGCTTAAAAGTCGACCTGGTCGACTGCATTGCACCGGGTTTTTATCCCATATGGCTAAGTCCATTTCCGCAGCGCGGAAAGCGTCGCACAAAGCACAAACTCCGTAGCTCCATCAGCGACCCTCGGGAGTCTCCGAAAAAATGCACTCGTGAAATGAAGGACGCGGCCCGGAATCGATAATGTGCATATGGAGTGACCAGAAATGATACTGCAATTTAGTCATCATGTGTCCATTTTTAAGGAACTGTTCAGTTGCCTGTGTAGTTTGTTCACATGTACACATGGGTGACAGACCCGCATTGAGTCTTCGTGAAAGATTGTCTACTCTGCTATTTATCATTCAGAGACGGGACATGATTACCTGTTTTGCACTATGAAAATAGTTCTTAGTGTCTCTGTAGTGGGCTTTCTTCTTAACGACCAATATGTTGATCCTCTTTTAATTGAAGTTAATATATTGATTCGTATGCACGTGTGTTGTCCCCTAATTTGACAACGTGTTTGCTCCCACGTTTCTATTTATGCCACAATATGTCAGTTTCCACCGCAATATTGTTGGTATTCAATGCGTTTAGTGTGTGTGTTTTTTTTTTCAACACCACTTGTTTGTCACAATTGAGGACTTGCAGAATTGAAAATTCATCACTTTGGAATATAAACTGTTGCCGTTGACATTGTGCTGATGCTGTAATGTTTAGAGTCTGCAATTCGTCTGAATAGTTGGAGCAAAATATCCCAGTAAGTGTGCACATGAATTAAGGTCTGCGATCTGCTCAGACCTTAATCTGTGTCGGACGATTCCAGTAGGTTGACGACTGCTCTTGGTTGCATAAAATTCAATCCATCCTTTCTCCAATAGTCACCCTCCTCTTTCAACACATGGTTCTCACATTTTTCCCAGTAACTTTTATCAATATTTAATAACGCGGACTGGGTTAGTAACTTGACGTCAGACAATTTGAATATAGTGTTGTCAGCTGCCACCTGTCCTTTAATTTTAGCCCACACAAGTTCTATAGGGTTAAAATGAGAATGGTACGGCGGAATTCACAAGCACCCATGTCAATGTTCTTCCACAACTGGTCGAATTGATATTTCTTACTTTTTGGCGTCTGTTTTACAAGGGACAATATATATAGAAATACGTTTCTGGAAATGGTATGTTTTCCATTCGGAGCCATATCTTTATTGCTCCCTTTGTGCTCGATGCTGTAGGTATTTTGTCTTCTTGGTTAACAACAATGATATTATGCATTGTCCGTAATTGGACACGACGGTCTATCTAGGGATGGAAGCACTGTATTCTCGAGCCAATCTCTAAATACATTACCATTCAGCTTATTATGATAATCCCTATTGTCTGTAAGCTTTGATACGGACACGAGCCCAGCATTCTGTAGTAAGCCATTATGCGTATTACCAGCATGGGCCATGACCAAAAGCTGTCCTATACTACTGGGAACATAACGCTTTATCTGTCCATCTACTGATTGTCATTCCTTATCACTTGTGTGGTGCGCATTGATGCACGTTTCATCCAAATACACTATGCCATAATTTTCTTTGCGCATTTCCCTTATTTCACGTAGGCATCTGCTTCTCATGGCTCCTAAATGCGGTTGCTCGCAAAGAATATTTCTACCTCCCTTGTACTTTCTAAAAGAGAAGATAATGTCCTGGCAATTTTCCACAAAGTTGTTTTGGATAGCTCTATGTTATTGTTCTTTCTCAACCAAACCCTATGTTTTCTTACAGTCAATATTTCTTCGGCATCCAGCATTTTTATAAGCCTTTTGACTCGGGCTACAAAGGTCGTGGGTTCGATTCCGGGCCGCATCCTTCGGTTCACGAGTTAAATTTTTCGGAAACTCCTGTGGGTCGTCGCTAGAGCTGCGGATTTCGTGCTTTGTGCGACGCTTTCCGCTTTGCGGAAAGAGACCGAGCCGCATGAGCTAGAAACCGGTACAATGACCGTGTCGACTTTTAAGCGATTTTTCTTAAAGCGTTTTTATAATAGCTCGCCTTATGACATCCTTGTCAAAGCTGTCTACAATAACTTTTCTACCTACCGTTTGGTTATTGCGTGGTGGTTTAATTCCAGATTCTTGCACACATCGACGAAATGACCGTTTACTCAAACCCAATGCATGCACTGTTCTTTTTTCGGACTTTGTAATAGTATAAAACAATTTCCTGCTATCAGCTTCTTGACAAAAATATGTGTACAACTTCATAGGGATGCTTTGAAGCGTATAAAATTTCACATTCAATCCCATTGAACAATATTCATACATTTCAATGTTAGCGATAAGTGGTAAGATGTAAAAAAAATAATAATAATAATAATCAGGTGTCATTAAGGAACCCAGATATTGACATCTCTGAACACTCCCAGTTTAAACAGCGCGGGGTTCTTGGCATAAGGCCAATCCCGTGAACCACGTAGAATATTCAACATTGAACGCTGATTTTCTGGCTGACGGTGTAATACATTTATAATTATGGACTTAATCTCTGATCCGTAAATTATATACGGCATATGAACAAACATTGAAATCTGCTGTACAATCTCCAGAACAAAAATAATTTTTGTTGGGTGGACACGATGATAAGGTTATATGCTAAATCTCATCATTTTCCCTCAGTTGGTTATTGAGATATGGATTTTTATATGATGGCAAACAACTGTGAATGCACTATTAGTAGCTTCAGCTGTGTATGCTCATTAAGTATGTTCCACAAAATGTATTCTGTGTCATAAACTTCAGGCTCCAGGCAGTCACATGCCAGGACATTATTCTGGCAGTCTCTCGCTGGCGGGCAGTCCGATGTACAACGATACAATTCTCTCCCTGGCGGGTAGTCCGACGTACAACTATATAGTTCCCTCACAGGCTGATAGACATACGTTGAACTATACAGTTCAACTCACCGGCGGGTAAACATATGCACAGCTAAACAGTTCTCTCACTGACTTGTAGACATACATACAAATATACAATTCTCTCATACGTTCAGCTATACAATTCTCTCACTGCAAGGTAGACATACATCCAACTATACAATTCTCTCACTGGCAGGTAGACATACATACAACTATGCTGATCTCTCACTGGCAGGTAGACATACATAAAACTATGCTGATCTCTCACTGGCAGGTAGACATACATACAACTATGCTGATCTCTCACTGGCAGGTAGACATACATACAACTATACAATTCTCTCACTGGCAGGTAGACATACATACAACTATGCTGATCTCTCACTGGCAGGTAGACATACATACAACTATGCTGATCTCTCACTGGCAGGTAGACATACATACAACTATACAATTATCTCACTGGCAGGTAGACATACATACAACTATACACTTCTCTCACTGGCAGGTAGACATACATACAACTATACAATTATCTCACTGGCAGGTAGACATACATACAACTATACAATTATCTCACTGGCAGGTAGACATACATACAACTATACAATTCTCTCACTGGCAGGTAGACATACATACAACTATACAATTCTCTCACTGGCAGGTAGACATACATACAACTATACAATTCTGTCACTGGCAGGTAGACATACATATAACTATACACTTCTCTCACTGGCAGGTAGACATACATACAACTATACACTTCTCTCACTGGCAGGTAGACATACATACAACTATACACTTCTCTCACTGGCAGGTAGACATACATACAACTATGCTGATCTCTCACTACCAGGTAGACATACATGCAACTACACACTTCTATCACTGGCAGGTAGACATACATATAACTATACACTTCTCTCACTGGCAGGTAGACATACATATAACTATGCTGATCTCTCACTGGCAGGTAGACATACATACAACTATACAATTCTCTCACTGGCAGGTAGACATACATATAACTATGCTGATCTCTCACTGGCAGGTAGACATACATACAACTATACAATTCTCTCACTGGCAGGTAGACATACATACAACTATACAATTATCTCACTGGCAGGTAGACATACATACAACTATACAATTCTCTCACTGGCAGGTAGACATACATACAACTATGCTGATCTCTCACTGGCAGGTAGACATACATACAACTATGCTGATCTCTCACTGGCAGGTAGACATACATATAACTATGCTGATCTCTCACTGGCAGGTAGACATACATACAACTATGCTGATCTCTCACTGGCAGGTAGACATACATACAACTATACAATTCTCTCACTGGCAGGTAGACATACATATAACTATGCTGATCTCTCACTGGCAGGTAGACATACATACAACTATGCTGATCTCTCACTGGCAGGTAGACATACATATAACTATGCTGATCTCTCACTGGCAGGTAGACATACATACAACTATGCTGATCTCTCACTGGCAGGTAGACATACATACAACTATACAATTATCTCACTGGCAGGTAGACATACATACAACTATACAATTCTGTCACTTGCAGGTAGACATACATACAACTATGCTGATCTCTCACTGGCAGGTAGACATACATACAACTATACAATTCTGTCACTTGCAGGTAGACATACATACAACTATGCTGATCTCTCACTTGCAGGTAGACATACATACAACTATACAATTCTGTCACTGGCAGGTAGACATACATACAACTATACAATTCTGTCACTGGCAGGTAGACATACATACAACTATACAATTCTGTCACTGGCAGGTAGACATACATACAACTATACAATTCTCTCACTGGCAGGTAGACATACATACAACTATGCTGATCTCTCACTGGCAGGTAGACATACATACAACTATACAATTCTCTCACTGGCAGGTAGACATACATACAACTATGCTGATCTCTCACTGGCAGGTAGACATACATACAACTATGCTGATCTCTCACTGGCAGGTAGACATACATACAACTATGCTGATCTCTCACTGGCAGGTAGACATACATACACCTATGCTGATCTCTCACTGGCAGGTAGACATACATACAATTATGCTGATCTCTCACTGGCAGGTAGACATACATACACCTATGCTGATCTCTCACTGGCAGGTAGACATACACATAACTATGCTGATCTCTCACTGGCAGGTAGACATACATACAACTATGCTGATATCTCACTGGCAGGTAGACATACATATAACTATGCTGATCTCTCACTGGCAGGTAGACATACATACAACTATGCTGATCTCTCACTGGCAGGTAGACATACATACAACTATGCTGATCTCTCACTGGCAGGTAGACATACATACAACTATGCTGATCTCTCACTGGCAGGTGTTGTTTGTCCATCAAGAATGATGATGACCATTCATTTCATCCAGTGGGGTTGAAGGTGTGGAGCCGTGGGTTCTAAGATGGCTGATAAGGCCTATTTTGGCTCGAAATGTTCTTTGACAATGTGGACAAAGAATGCTTGACGTCTCTGGAGGAGGATTTCCTGCAGTGGTTTTTCTGTCCTGCCTTTTCTTCACAGCTCTTGCAGTCCTGGTTGCCTCACATATGACTGCACCTTTGCGCAATGATGCACGCCATGAATTTCGGTCTCTGGCTGCAGCCTCCCAGGTGTCATGATGAATTCCAAAAGCATTCAGTGAAATTTTCAGAGTGTCTTTAAAACGTTTCCTCTGGCCACCTTGGGAGCGTTTACCACAACGCAGTTCGCTGTAAAAAATTCGTTTAGGGAGCCTGTGATCTGGCATGCGAGTCAAGTGACCAGCCCAGCGAATCTGATTCTTCATCAGTAGAGTGTGGATACTGGGCATGGATGCTCTTTCTAGGACTTCAGTGTCTGGAATCTTGTCTTGCCATTTAATCTTCAGTAGCTTCCTTAGGCAGACTGTGTGGAAGTGGTTTAATTTCCTAGCGTGTCGATGATAAACAGTCCAGGTTTCACACGCATATAGCAGTGTGGATAATACAACTGCTTTGTAGACTTTTAGCTTTGTTTGCAGGCTTATTCCAGTTCTGTCCCATACATTCTTGTACAGTCTGCCAAAGGCTGCACTGGCCTTGGAGATTCTTGCATTCACTTCGTCATCGATTGTGGCAGCTTGTGACAGGGTGCTGCCGAGATAGGTAAATTTGTCCACAACACTTAGTCTATGATCATTCACTTTGATATTCGGCACAGTGTGATTATTCCCTGGAGCTGGCTGGTACATAACTACAGTCTTCTCCAAGTTGATATTGAGCCCAAAGTTGGCACAGGCATGTGAGAAAGCTGAAACATTATGTTGCATGTCCGCCTCTGAGTTGGCGTATAGAGCGCAATCATCAGCAAACAGGAGCTCTCTGACGGTGCGGCTGTTAATTTTGGTTTTAGCTTTCAGCCTTCTGAGATTGAATAACTTTCCATCCATACGGTAGTTGATGTCTATTCCAATGTCGTCGTTCTCGAAGGCATTCATCAACATGGCTGAAAACATGAGGCTGAACAGTGTTGGTGCCAGGACACATCCTTGCTTCACTCCATTGGTGACAGGAAAGGGTTCAGACAGCTCACCATTTTCCTGTACTCTTGCCTGCATGCCGTCATGAAATAGCCGCACTATTTGGACAAACTTTCGTGGACAGCCATATTTTGCCATAATCTTCCACAGTCCTTCTCTGCTGACTGTATCAAAAGCCTTGGTAAGGTCAATGAAAGTGGAGAACATTTCGCAGTTCTGTTCCTGACATTTCTCTTGCAGCTGCCTTGCAGCGAAAATCATGTCAACAGTTCCACGTTCTTTTCTGAAGCCACATTGACTCTCAGGAAGAAGACCTTGATCGAGATGGGCTGTGAGGCGATTGAGAAGAATTCTGGCGAGTATCTTCCCTGCAATTGAAAGCAAGGAGATGCCTCGGTGGTTGTCACAGGATTGGCGGTTTCCTTTACGTTTGTAAAGGTGGACTATTGACGCGTCCTTAAAATCTTGTGGCATGGTCTCGTTCATCCATATGTTTGTGAAGACTTGGTGAAGCTGCTCTGTTAGGACCGGCCCACCTGCCTTGTATATCTCTGCTGGGATGGAGTCAGGACCAGGTGCCTTGCCGCTGGAGAGTTGCTGGATGGCTTTGTTTATTTCCACTATGGTTGGCAGGTCATCAAGAGTCTCATTGGTGGGAACTTGAGGAAGGCAATTGATGGTTTCATCATCGAAGAAGGAAGTTGCATTTAAGATTTTGCTGAAATGCTCTGCCCAGCGTTGGAGGATTTCTTTCTTATCGGTGACCAATGTTCCCCCGTCTGCACTGAGGAGGGGAACTATGCCTGGTGATGAAGGACCATAGACCGCTTTCAGTGAGTTGTAGAAGTTTTTCATATCGTGGCTGTCAGCAAAGCCCTGAATTTCATCAGCTTTGCTGCTCAGCCAGGAGTCCCGCATGTGCCGAAGTTTCTGCTGCACTACTCTCTGAATGTTCTTGAAAGCATCTTTTTTTGATGTTGACTTTGGGTCATTCAAATGTGCCTTGAGGAGAAGATGTTTCTCGGCCAGCAATTGGTTGATGTCTTCGGAATTTTCATCAAACCAGTCTTTATGCTTTCGGGGGCTGGACCCAGGATTTCCATAGCAGTGTTGTAAATCGTGTCCTTTAGGGCTCTCCATTCTGTTTCTGTATCCTGTTTAGCTTCAGCATTGGGCTTGAGGCGGTCTTCCAGCATATTTTCAAACGACTGCTGCATTTTCTTGCTGTTTAGGCGGGTGACATTTAGCTTTGTTTGCATTTTCGCCCCTTGAGGACGCCGTGGTGGCCTGATGTGGATGTTCATTTTCGAGACAATGAGACGATGGTCTGTCCAACATTCAGCACCACACATGGATTTTGTCACTCGAACGTCTTGTCTGTCACTCCTCCTGACGATGACATAATCAATGAGGTGCCAGTGTTTCGAGCGAGGGTGCATCCACGATGTCCTATTTCTCATGGGGAGACGGAAAATTGTGTTCGTAACTGGCAGGTAGACATACATACAACTATGCTGATCTCTCTCTGGCAGGTAGACATACATACAACTATGCTGATCTCTCACTGGCAGGTAGACATACATACAACTATGCTGATCTCTCACTGGCAGGTAGACATACATACAACTATACAATTCTGTCACTCGCAGGTAGACATACATACAACTATGCTGATCTCTCACTGGCAGGTAGACATACATATAACTATACACTTCTCTCACTGGCAGGTAGACATACATACAACTATGCTGATCTCTCACTGCCAGGTAGACATACATACAACTATACAATTATCTCACTGGCAGGTAGACATACGTACAACTATACAATTCTGTCACTTGCAGGTAGACATACATACAACTATACAATTCTGTCACTTGCAGGTAGACATACATACAAATATACAATTCTGTCACTTGCAGGTAGACATACATACAACTATACAATTCTGTCACTTGCAGGTAGACATACATACAACTATACAATTCTGTCACTTGCAGGTAGACATACATACAACTATACAATTCTGTCACTGGCAGGTAGACATACATACAACTATACAATTCTGTCACTTGCAGGTAGACATACATACAACTATACAATTCTGTCACTTGCAGGTAGACATACATACAAATATACAATTCTGTCACTTGCAGGTAGACATACATACAACTATACAATTCTGTCACTTGCAGGTAGACATACATACAACTATACAATTCTGTCACTTGCAGGTAGACATACATACAACTATACAATTCTGTCACTGGCAGGTAGACATACATACAACTATACAATTCTGTCACTTGCAGGTAGACATACATACAACTATACAATTCTGTCACTTGCAGGTAGACATACATACAACTATACACTTCTCTCACTGGCAGGTAGACATACATACAACTATACAGTTCTCTCACTGGCAGGTAGACATACATACAAATATGCTAATCTCTCACTGGCAGGTAGACATACATACAACTATACACTTCTCTCACTGGCAGGTAGACATACATACAACTATGCTGATCTCTCACTGGCAGGTAGACATACATATAACTATACACTTCTCTCACTGGCAGGTAGACATACATGCAACTATACACTTCTCTCACTGGCAGGTAGACATACATACAACTATACAATTCTGTCACTGGCAGGTAGACATACATACAACTATGCTGATCTCTCACTGCCAGGTAGACATACATACAACTATGCTGATCTCTCACTGGCAGGTAGACATACATATAACTATACAATTCTGTCACTGCCAGGTAGACATACATACAACTATACAATTCTGTCACTGCCAGGTAGACATACATACAACTATACAATTCTCTCACTGGCAGGTAGACATACATACAACTATACAATTCTCTCACTGCCAGGTAGACATACATATAACTATACACTTCTCTCACTGGCAGGTAGACATACATATAACTATACACTTCTCTCACTGGCAGGTAGACATACATACAACTATACACTTCTCTCACTGGCAGGTAGACATACATACAACTATGCTGATCTCTCACTGGCAGGTAGACATACATATAACTATACACTTCTCTCACTGGCAGGTAGACATACATGCAACTATACACTTCTCTCACTGGCAGGTAGACATACATACAACTATACAATTCTGTCACTGGCAGGTAGACATACATACAACTATACAATTCTCTCACTGGCAGGTAGACATACATGCAACTATACACTTCTCTCACTGGCAGGTAGACATACATACAACTATACAATTCTGTCACTGGCAGGTAGACATACATACAACTATACAATTCTCTCACTGGCAGGTAGACATACATACAACTATACAATTCTGTCACTGGCAGGTAGACATACATACATCTGTGCTGATCTCTCACTGGCAGGTAGACATACATACATCTGTGCTGATCTCTCACTGGCAGGTAGACATACATACAAATATGCTAATCTATCACTGGCAGGTAGACATACATACAACTATGCTGATCTCTCACTGGCAGGTAGACATACATACAACTATGCTGATCTCTCACTGGCAGGTAGACATACATACAACTATGCTGATCTCTCACTGGCAGGTAGACATACATACAACTATGCTGATCTCTCACTGGCAGGTAGACATACATACAACTATGCTGATCTCTCACTGGCAGGTAGACATACATACAACTATGCTGATCTCTCACTGGCAGGTAGACATACATACAACTATGCTGATCTCTCTCTGGCAGGTAGACATACATACAACTATGCAAATCTCTCACTGCCAGGTAGACATACATACAACTATGCTGATCTCTCTCTGGCAGGTAGACATACATAAAACTATGCTGATCTCTCACTGGCAGGTAGACATACATACAACTATGCTGATCTCTCACTGCCAGGTAGACATACATACAACTATGCTGATCTCTCACTGGCAGGTAGACATACATACAACTATACAATTCTCTCACTGCCAGGTAGACATACATATAACTATACACTTCTCTCACTGGCAGGTAGACATACATATAACTATACACTTCTCTCACTGGCAGGTAGACATACATGTAACTATACACTTATCTCACTGGCAGGTAGACATACATATAACTGTACACTTCTCTCACTGGCAGGTAGACATACATGCAACTATACACTTCTCTCACAGGCAGGTAGACATACATACAACTATACAATTCTCTCACTGGCAGGTAGACATACATACAACTATACAATTCTCTCACTGGCAGGTAGACATACATACAACTATACACTTCTCTCACTGGCAGGTAGACATACATACAACTATACAATTCTCTCACTGGCAGGTAGACATACATACAACTATACAATTCTCTCACTGGCAGGTAGACATACATACAACTATACAATTCTCTCACTGGCAGGTAGACATACATACAACTATGCTGATCTCTCACTGGCAGGTAGACATACATACAACTATACAATTCTCTCACTGGCAGGTAGACATACATACAACTATACAATTCTCTCACTGGCAGGTAGACATACATACAACTATACAATTCTCTCACTGGCAGGTAGACATACATACAACTATACAATTCTCTCACTGGCAGGTAGACATACATACAACTATGCTGATCTCTCACTGGCAGGTAGACATACATACAACTATACAATTCTCTCACTGGCAGGTAGACATACATACAACTATGCTGATCTCTCACTGGCAGGTAGACATACATACAACTATACAATTCTCTCACTGACAGGTAGACATACATACAACTATACAATTCTCTCACTGGCAGGTAGACATACATACAACTATACAATTCTCTCACTGGCAGGTAGACATACATACAACTATACAATTCTCTCACTGGCAGGTAGACATACATACAACTATGCTGATCTCTCACTGGCAGGTAGACATACATACAACTATACAATTCTCTCACTGGCAGGTAGACATACATACAACTATACAATTCTCTCACTGGCAGGTAGACATACATACAACTATACAATTCTCTCACTGGCAGGTAGACATACATACAACTATACAATTCTCTCACTGGCAGGTAGACATACATACAACTATGCTGATCTCTCACTGGCAGGTAGACATACATAAAACTATGCTGATCTCTCACTGGCAGGTAGGCATACATACAACTATACAATTCTCTCACTGGCAGGTAGACGTACATACAACTATACAATTCTCTCAAAGGCAGGTAGACGTACATACAACTATACAATTCTCTCACTGGCAGGTAGACATACATACAACTATACAATTCTCTCACTGGCAGGTAGACGTACATACAACTATACAATTCTCTCACTGGCAGGTAGACATACATGTAACTATACAGTTCTCTCACTGGCAGGTAGGCATACGTACAACTATACAGTTCCCTTTAGGCAGTCACATGCCCAGGACATTCTTGTTGCAATCTCTCGCTGGTAGGCAGTCCGATGTAAACAGATACAAGTCAAAGTACTGTATGGTGCTAATCACAAGTGGACAGTCAGTACCAGTGTGATAGACATGCATACATTTATACAGTTCTCTCACAGGCTGGTAGACATACGTGGAACTATATAGTTCCCTCAATGGCTGGTAGATATACGTAGAACTATACAATTTTCTAACCGGAGTATAGACCATGGCGAACTATACAGTTCCCACACTCGCTGGTAGACATACGTAGAACTATACAGTTCCTTAACTAACAGGTAGACATGCGTAGAACTATACTGTTCTCTCATTGGCTGGTAGACATACCTAGAACTATACAGTTCCCTTACTGGCTGGTAGATATACTTACAACTATACAGGTGTCTCACTGACGGGTAGACACACATACAACTATATAGTTCCCCTCACTAGCGGGTAGAAATACGTACAACTATACAGTTCCCTCACTGGCTTGTAGACATACACAGAACTATACAATTCACTCACCGGCGGGTATACCGATGTAGAACTATACAATTCCCTCACTGACGGATAGACATCCGTACAACTGTTCAGTTCTCTCACTGTTGTGTAGACATACGTACAACTCTTCAGCTCTCACACTGACGGGTGGACGGCGATCGACTGTGTAGTTCTTTCACACAGGTAACCTAATAGTCGCTGGGTTGCCACATAATTGATCTCCACATACAATGTTGCTGAACAGTTGGATATATCATTGCAATAAAGGATGGTGGAATCAGACATCCAACAGTGAATATTGATAGAAGTAGTTGTCCAACAATGAATGTTGATAGAAGTGTTCGTCCATCAATTAATGTTGATAGAAAAATCGCCCAACAGTGAATGTTGATTGAAGTAGTCGTCGAGCAGTGAGGTGGGCATGAGCAGACAATGTCCGTACGTGAGACAGCCCCACAAGAGAAGGCTTACGGTCCTGTCTCTACTTCCCACTGTGAATACATCACTCCACTTGTCACGAATACCATACAGCGCATTGTGCTGTTGATATCACTAATGTGGTATGTTTCCTTTGAACTCGCTTGACCTCTTTTCCCTGGATCTTATTTTATATACCAGTTCTGTAGTCTAAAACTTTGTGACGACTTGCACGATTGAGGGGAAAAGAATAAGGGGGAGGCAGAGATATAAACATCTAGATGGTTTGGCTACATGAATCGAGACAAGAACACAGATATGATCAAAGACTCTGGGCATCGTGTAAGATATGGAACCATGACCACTCGCGCTCATCGGCATGGCGTATTGTGTTGATGATGATGACTGCAGAAGGCTTTACTTACCTTCTTCCTTATTGTTAACTCTGTATATATTAACCGTTTCTTTATCTGAGACACGAAAGCATGGACATGGACCCAATATTTTTGGCTATGAGAAGACTCCTTAAGCAGATCTGTTAACCTGTATTTTGCATGTTATTTTCAAAGACTTGAGTTGAGTCAACAACCATCATCACATCACTCGGGACATTCCCATACGTGCTCCGTCTTCACCGTCAACAGCCGGCGAAGAGTCCCACTACTAATGGCACCAGTAGCAGTCTAATTATGTGTCCGCCTGACCTTTCCTCGGAGCCCTGATTGTCTGCCAGATCCTCTGGTCACTCGTGCAGCATCATTCTCTCCAGGTCATGTTGATCTGTGTTCTTCTGTACTACACACACGATCCCAGAGTCCCCACCACGTCTGACTTATCACGCATCCAGCAGTACAGACAAAGGTAATCTCTCCGCCCGCTCGTGTCCCAGCACACCGGCATGACCTGGAGGAAAATCCAATTGGTGCTCTCTATTTCTAATTCTTGAAATGAAGCCTGCCACCCTGCCTGGGGCACGCCTGTCTTCACCTTTCTGGTCATTCTCTATTCGTCCGTTACAATCACAACATGCATGGGCTGTTTGTTCTCCAGCCAGCTGTGACTGCCCCCCCACCTCCATTCTCACACTAGATACTTTTCAAAGATTATTTCAACACCTGGTCGTTACACTCCAGCTTTGACATTATGTGACTATCAGATGAGAATTATGCGTACATTTGTGTTTTACTGAATGTTAAAATAGTACACACTACAATAGATATCCGCTCGGGACAAAGTCTGACGTGCATCCAGTTAACGCGGGTGATATTCAACTAACCATTGCCGGTAGTTCACTTGCAGATGGGTTGCATATTATGCATCATTGTGTGAATTAGATATACTACACACATACACACAAAAATCGTATCGACTGTAATTAAACTACAGCAATCATAAGGTACATAATCTTATATATAAATAAGGAGCGTATGTCTGTATCTATGTATCTATGTATGTCCTTTGTGCGCTCGCGAACGGCCCATCCGATTGAGATGAAATTTTCTACACGCCTTCCTTTCAGTCCAGAGCTGTCAACTGTCATAGTTTTTTAGTGTGAAATCGCCTGCTTACTCAGTATTATTTCATTTTTCATTTTTCATTATAATTGTATATATTTCAGGGGACCTAACTCCGTAAAAGTTATTTCAAGGGGCATAACTTTTCTGTATAACTTATAGTCATATTGTGGCATCGTTTTCAAAGATTTATAAACTCTGTGTCCATAGTTATATACCGGCATATGAGTTATAATAAATAATGATACAAACTGTAAGGCATTTTCAAAGTTTTCATAAAAATAATGCACAATGCATAACATTGTAACTCATCTTTATTTGCTTAAGAAGTTACTGTAGTCATGCAGGTGATTAGCAAGCGTTTTCATTAAAAATAATGGATGGTGTCTGGAAGGACATTCTTTTAAGTTACTTTTTTTGTTGTATGAATTTAATGAGAACTTATATGACTACTTATGTGAATTAAATGAGATGCTCCCCACCAGGGACTGGGCGAAGCCGGACAGGGTCAGGCAGACAGATAGACAGACAGACAGACAGACAGACAGACAGACAGACAGATAGTCGGTAACGGGAACGGGAACTTATATGACTACTTATATGAATTAAATGAGATGCTCCACACCAGGAGCTGGGCAATGCCGGGCCGGGTCAGACAGACAGACAGACAACAGACAGACAGACAGACAGACAGACAGTCGGTAACGGGAACGAGAACTTATATGACTACTTATAGAATTAAATGAGATGCTCCCCACCAGTGACTGGGCGAAGCCGGGCAGGGTCAGCTAGTTACAAATAAATCTTTCCTTAAACTGTCCTTGGAAGGTGTTCGTATTACCTCATGCGGTATATATGTAGATTTTTTTTTATTCGCATATCCTTTACAGGACATCGCTGTCAACAGCAGCATCTTTCAGCTGTCTGTTGATTTCTTGGCAAGATTACGCTCAGTAGTTTGCCATTGTTTCTGAGCGGCCGGCTCAGTTATCCCGCAAGTCACCAGCGGGGGTAGAACCGCTTCCAGTTCTCGCCCGCTACGAGTACTCTGCGTGATAAACGGGATTACGGAGAAAGTGGTGTAACCCCCGGCCAGAGAGACCGGCATATATGTAGATACTTGTTCTATAATTATCTCATGTGATATATATGTAGATGATTGTTCTCTTATTATCTCATGTGATATATATGTAGATGCTTGTTCTCGTATCATTTCATGTGATATATATGTAGATGATTGTTCTCTTATTATCTCATGTGATATATAAGTAGATGCTTGTTCTCCTATTGTCTCATGTGATAAATATGTAGATGATTGTTCTCTTATTATCTCATGTGATATATATGTAGATGATTGTTGTCCTATTATCTCATGTGATATATATGTAGATACTTGTTCTCCTATTATCTCATGTGATATATATGTAGATACTTGTTCTCGTATTATCTCATGTGATATATATGTAGATGTTTGTTCTATTATTATCTCATGTGAGATATATGTAGACGCTTGTTCTATTATTATCTCATTGATATATATGTAGATGATTGTTGTCGTATTATCTCATGTGATATATATGTAGATGCTTGTTCTCGTATTGTCTCATGTGATATATATGTAGATGTTTGTCCTCCTATTATCTCATGTGATATATATGTAGATGCTTGTTCTCCTATTATCTCATGTGATATATATGTAGATGCTTGTGCTCCTATTATCTCATGTGATATATATGTAGATGTTTGTTCTCTTATTACCTCATGTGATATATATGTAGATGCTTGTTCTCGTTTTACCTCATGTGATATATATGTAGATGTTTGTTCTCGTCTCGTATTACCTCATGTGATATATATGTAGATGCTTGTTCTCGTATTATCTCATGTGATATATATGTAGATGCTTGTTCTCGTATTACCTCATGTGATATATATGTAGATATTTGTCCTCCTATTACCTCATGTGATATATATGTAGATGCTTGTTCTCGTATTATCTCATGTGATATATATGTAGATGCTTGTTCTCGTATTAACTTATGTGATATATATGTAGATGTTTGTTCTTGTATTACCTCATGTGAAATATATGTAGATGCTTGTTCTCGTATTATCTCATGTGATATGTATGTAGATGTTTGTTCTCGTCTCGTATTACCTCATGTTATATATATATATATATATATATATATATATATATATATATATATATATATATATATATATATATATATATATATATATATATATATATATATGTTTGTTCTCGTGTCGTATTACCTCATGTGATATATATGTAGATGCTTGTTCTCCTATTACCTCATGTGATAAATATGTAGATGCTTGTTCTCGTATTATCTGATGTGATATACATATGTAGATGGCTGTTCTCTTCTCGTATTACCTCATGTGATATATATGTAGACGCTTGTTCTATTATTATCTCATGTGATATATATGTAGATGTTTGTTCTCCTATTATCTCATGTGATAAATATGTAGATGTTTGTTCTATTATTATCTCATGTGATATATATGTAGATGTTTGTTCTTGTCTCGTATTACCTCATGAGATATATATGTAGATGCTGTAATGCGATTTATATGTTGATGATTTTATTAGTTCATGCGATATACAGGTAAATTATTGTATTACCTTATGGGCCATGCATTTGTATGATCTTCTTTTTTTTTCTTCTTTATCTTCTTCTTCTTCTTCTTCTTCTTCTTCTTCTTCTTCTTCTTCTTCTTCTTCTTCTTCTTCTTCTTCTTCTTCTTCTTCTTCTTCTTCTTCTTCTTCTTCTTCTTCTTCTTCTTCTTCTTCTTCTTCTTTTTCTTCTTCTTCTTCTTCTTCTTCTTCTTCTTTTCTTCTTCTTCTTCTTCTTCTTCTTCTTCTTCTTCTTCTTCTTCTTCTTCTTCTTCTTCTTCTTCTTCTTCTTCTTCTTCTTCTTCTTCTTCTTCTTCTTCTTCTTCTTCTTCTTCTTCTTCTTCTTCTTCTTTTTCTTATGCGTTCCGAGCCATTGAGGTTCTCTGCTGCAGATACAATCCGTCTCCATTCGTCTCTCTGGTTGACCTTCTCTTGCCAGTCGTTGATTCCAAGTGCTTGTAGGTCTGTATATATATTATCTCTCCACCGTCTTCTTGGTCTACCTCGGGGTCTACGGTCATTTATTTCCTGAGTGTAAGCGAGCTTTGCTTCCCTATTGTCTTCCATTCTTTCTATATGCCCCAGCCATTGTAGTCTATTAGCCTTCATGATACCAGTGATTAGCGGGGACTTAAACAGATCATAAATGTCTTTGTTACTTCTTCTTTTTCACTCTCCACTTTGTGTATCCCTAATGGGTCGAAAGATGCGTCTTAAAACTTTCTTCTCAAAGGTTTGTAACAAGGCTTCATCTCCTTTCGTTGTACTCCAGGTTTCAGAGCCATACAGCACAACTGGTCTGATCAGTGTTTTGTATTTTTTTATTTTGGTGTTACGAGATAGCGCATTTGATGTTAGTAGATGTTGTAGTGCATAGTATATCTTATTTCCAGAATTGATTCTAGTTTGTATTTCTTCCCTTATGATGTTGGAGCAGTTGAAGATTGTTCCCAGGTATTTGTATGTTTCCGTTCTTTTAATTAATTGTCACATTATCTATTTGTATGTGGCCAGAGTTTTTAGCTATTCCTTCTCTTGAAATTACCATATATTGTCATATCTTGGTTGATAACCAGCCCCATCTGTTCGGCTTTTTCCTTTAAGTGAGTCAATATTTCCAATGTCTTTTGTTCATTTTCCCCTATAATATCCATATCATCTGCATAACCAAGTAGTCTGGATGTTTCTCCAATATCATATTCCTCCTTTACCTTCCTTACAACTATCTCTAGAGCCAGATTGAAGAGTTGCGGTGATAGTGCATCACCCTGTTTCAAGCCAGATGTTATTTGGAAAGGGTCTGATTTCCTGCCTTTATATGTTACTATATTATAAGTATATTCCATGCATTGTCTAGTCATGTTGATTAACGTCCTTGGTATTCCATAGACTATTCCTATGTACACTATAATGAGCCTATTTAACATGCACAAAAATCCACAAATCCGCATTTGTATGATGATATTATAATTGTGGGAGATGCACATACGGCAATAGTATTGACCACATTAAAAGAAGACAAAAACTAGAAGATATTGTAACAACTGGAGATATGTGAAGTAGTGAAGACATACGAAGACAGAGCTAGCCGCCCATAATCCATCCGCCCTGTTTCTTTTGTAATGAGTTTGGTTGTTTATTTTTTTTGCTTCTTTGTTGGCATGTGTCCATCTGTCTGTCTGTCTGTCTGTCTGTCTGTCTGTCTGTCTATCTGTCTGTCTGTCTGTCTGTCTGTCTGTCCTTCTTTCTTTCTTTTTGTGCATTAAGCCACAGTCCCGTACGTTCAGCTATCCATCCTTATTACATCTGTCTGTTTATCTATCTATCTTTACATATGTACGCCCGTCCACCCATTCTCCGCCCTTACACCACAGAGAAGACCATCCGCCCACCTACTCTTCCTTCCGTTCGCCTCTCTGTCTGTCAGACTGTCTTTCTATCTGTCTGTCTATCTGCGTAGAACCTACCTACCCACCTATATATATATATATATATATATATATATATATATATATATATATATATATATATATATATATATATAAAACACCAATATGCATGATGATATCGCCGTGTGGTATGTGTGAAAGTGACAGGTGCCCACACACACGTGTGCGAGCGCTTATGAAACTTCCCACCTTCATAGTGTGGTGTATTGTATATTAGATTTTCTCATTTCTCCCGTGACACACCGTGTTTTGGTAATAACATTGAACCGGGAGTGCAGGGAGTGGCCAGCGGGGGCCACGGAAGTGGAAATTCAGCAACTAATTCATGAAAATTCTCGCTCGGGTGATGTGATTATCTACACGGGTGGGTCAGTGTTGAGAGGTAGGAGAAGTGCCTGGGGGTTCTTGGCAAAAACTAATGGTCGGCGTTTGGTGCAGGAGAGCCTGGCGTATGATAACACTACATCTAGCTTAAGAATGGAGGTGGAGGCGGTCAGTGCAGCTTTCCGCTGGATAGAAAACACGATACATACACACATTGTGATTGTAACTGACTCAGAAAGTATGCTGAGAAGGGTGAGAACAGGTAGGCTTCGTGCAGAGTGGCTTGCTTCGCTTCGGAGGTCACGGGTAGTAAGCATCACCTGGATCTTTTCTCCTGGGCATGCCGGTGTGCTGGGGAATGAACAGGCGGACAGATTGGCTGGCTCGGCAAAATTTGGTGGAGTATTGATGCATGACAAGGCAGACGTGGTTGCGGCCTTGTGGGAGCACGTGTACACCTCGGAGGAGCAGATGGAGCACCATGGTCTGGTAAGAATGAGACAACGAGGTGTGATGAGGGGTTCTGGCCGACGCTCGGCGCTCGGAGGAAAGGCGAGACGGACATATAATCAGATTGCTACTGGAACTATTAGTGTTGGAACTCTTCGCTGGCTACTGAGGATGGAGACGGAGCGCTTATGGGAATGTCCCGAATGCTGTGATGTCGGTTCCTAGATCAATCAATCAATCAATCAATCACCGTGTTTTGTTGCTTCATCCCCCCCCCCCCATCCCTCACCTCCCATATAGCAACTTGATATGTTCAGCTTCAGGCTACAGATATTCAATGTATGTTGTAGTTTCTACATCATCCAAACCTTCATCATTTTCATCATGTTCAGGATCACCATCATCATCAGGATGTTTGTAGGTGGGGGATGTGTGGGTGGGGAGATGTGTGTGTGGGCGAGAGATGTGTGAGCGGGGATGTGTATGAGGAATGCATGTGGGGGATGTGTGTGTGTGGGGGGAATGTGTTTATGGGTGGAGTTTTGTGTGGGAGGGGAGATGTGTGAGAGGTGTGGAAGGTGTGGGATGTGCAGGTGGAAGATGGATGTATGTGAGGCTGGGGGTTGTGTGTTTGGCTGGGTGGTTGGGGTGTGTGTGGGTGGGAGGGTAGATGAGAGATGCATGTGTTGATGGGCGGATGGGTGATGTGTGGGTGTGAGTGGTTGATGGATGAGTACGTGAGTGGGTGGATGTGTGTGTGAGATGAGTGTATGGTTGGGGGATGTGTGTGTTTGTGGGAAGATGTGTGTGAGCGACGGATGTGTGGGTGGGGTATATGTGGGTGGAGGGGTGTGTGTGGGTGGGGTGTGTGTTATTTGGGTGTTTATGGGTGGGGGATATGTGTGGGCAGGTGGGGAAATGTGTTTGTGGGTTGGGATGTGTGTATACGTTGGGGATGTGTAGTTGAGAGGTGGCGGATATTGGGTGGGTGAGTGAGTGCAGGTTGGCTGATGTGTGTGTGGGTGGGTGGGGACAATTGTGAGGGTGTGGGATGTTTGTGTGAATAGGTGCGGGATGTGTTGGTTGACGGGGGTATGTGTGTGTGGTTTTGTGATGTGTGTTTTGCTGGGTGGTTGCGGGTGTGTGTGTGTGTGGTGGAGAATATGTGGGTGGGGGATGTATGTGTGGGTGGGGAAATGTGTGTGGGTGGGGTATCAGTGGGTGGGTGGCGGCACGTATGTTTGCCTGAGTCTGTGTGAGTGCGTGGAGGTATGTGTTGGTGGGTGGGGTGTGGTGGGTGGGATGTGTGGTGGGTGGGATGTGATGGTGTCTGAGGGATGTGTGGGTGGCTGCGGGGTGTGAGGGTGGATTGGGAAATGTGTCTCACAACATTGCAATATGCACTGTTTATGTTTACAACTTTCATTTGACAATGTTTTTTTTCCCCCATGTGAATGTACCATGCGTAATATGCATTGTTTATGCTTACAAAATCCATTTGACAATGTTTTTTCCCCCCTATGTAAATGTAACATGCACATTTGATGAATGAAAGATGAGTGATCGAAAGGGCCGAATGTAAGACGGGCCTGCGTGCCCAATTTGTTACCCTTTTAAAATAAAGTTTGTTCGTTCGTTCGTTCGTTTTTTGTTCATCATCATCGTCACAATCACTATCATAATGATCAAACATCTTGCCGGTTGTTCATGAATATAAACAAACATGTATTGTTTGGCACTCATAGCAGTAGAAGAAGAAAGAAGTAGAGACTAGTGGCTATTCAAGACAACAGAACAATTTGAAGTTATAGTTATCTACCAGATTCGAACCTGTCACTTCAAATGTCGACAGCGCCTAGCTGCAGGAACATGTGTACCTCAACGCATGACCGACCCGACGTCCCAAACGACGAGGTTCTAAATGTGTGTACACCATAGTCCATGCTAATACACGAGGGAAAGTCATTAACTCACGCAAGTTTCATTATTATCATCATCATCATTAACATGTGCCATGCCAATAAGCGTGAGCGGTCATGCTTCACCATTTAACAGGATCACCAGAGTCGTGGATCAGCTCTGTGTTCTTGTCTCTACCATACCACGTGGTCAAGCCATCCAGGTATTTACTTCTCTGCCCTCCCCTTTTTCTTTTCCCCTCAATCTTGCTATCACCACGTTCTCCAATTTAGTCCTGGTAGTGTGACCAAACAATTGTGACTGTCTACGTCTCATTTCTCTAATCAGTTTACGGTTTTCATTTGTTTACTGTTGGACTTGGTCATTGGTTTTTTCTGTCTGTCCATGGTATTCTTTGCATTTTTGTCAGAAACCACATGGGGTTGGAAGGATACTAACATTTGCAGATGATATTCTTGCATATATGCAGGGGAGAAATAGGGATAAAATAGCCCAGGAGCTACAGGCGACAGTAGACAAAGTGATTGACTGGTGCACTGAAATGGGTTCTGTCATCCACCCGGAAAAGGCAGCTGTTTTGTGGCGCTCTCTAGACAACAGGATTGTGAGAGCTGATGCTCCAAGCCTCACGATATATGGTGGAAGCGTCAACAGAGAGAACAAACTGAAGTATCTGGGAATCACATTTGACAGGAGCCTGTCCTTCAAGGATCATGTGGAGACGCTTGTGACAAGATCTCAAAAGGGACTCAGTGCACTTAAAACTATGGCTGCAATGAACATAGAGCAGAGAATGCTTTTAAGACTATACCAGCACTTGATTCCCTCATCGACTGATTATGGACTAGGACTGCTCACTGTCTCAAAGGGTCCGCTGGTGAGATTGGAGCGCATACAGAACGAGGCTATGCAGGTCATTCTGGGATGCACCAGAGACACCCCAGTGGTGTGTATGCGGTACATCCTTGGTTTGCCGACTGTTGCTGGTAGACTCAAGGTGATGCAGGCGAGGGCATACCTCAGAGTAGCTGCTGATACAGATCACCCGTTGCATGAGGCGCTGGACGCAGTTAAGGGCCAGCGACTGATAAGAGGGAAATCATGGATGGCTCAGGCGGAGGATACGATCAGACAGGTGTGCCCCTTGGAGAACATCAGGCGAGGAGAGGAGTGGGTCAGAGTGCCAGCGGAGCAGCCAGACTTGTGCAGAGTTATAATCACATTGAGGCGGGAGTGCAGGGAGTGGCCAGCAGGGGCCACGGAAGTGGAAATCCAGCAACTAATTCAGGATAATGCTCGCCCAGGTGATGTGATTATTTACACCGAGGGATCGGTGTTGAGAGGTAATAGAAGTGCCTGGGGATTCTTAGCAAAAGCCAATGGTCGACGTTTGGTGCAGGAGAGCCTGGCATATGATACCACAACATCTAGCTTAAGAATGGAGGTGGAGGCGGTCAGTGCAGCTTTCCGCTGGATGGAGAATACAATACACACACACACATCGTGATTGTAACTGACTCAGAAAGCATGCTGAGTATGGTGAGGACAGGCAAGCTTCGTGCCGAGTGGCTTGCTTCGTTTCGGAAGTCACGGGTGGCAATCATCGTCTGGATATTTTCTCCGGGGCATGCTGGTGTGCTAGGGAATGAATAGGCAGACTGGCTGGCTCTGCAAAACTTGGTGGAGTATTGATGCATGATAAGGCAGACGTGGTGGCGGCCTTGTGTGAGCACGTGTACACCTCCGAGGAGCAAATGGATCACCATGGTCTGGCAAGAATGCGACAGCGTGGAGTGACGAGGAGATCTGGCCGATGCTCGACGCTTAGAGGAAAGGCGAAACGCACATATAATCAGATTACTACTGGTACTATTGGGCTTGGAACTCTTCCCTGGCTTCTGCGGATGGGGACGGAGCGCTTATGGGAATGCCCCGAATGCTGTGATGTCGGTTTCTAAATCAATCAATCAATCAATTCCTGTCACTTAATGAATTTCCCTAGTAATTATTAGAACAACGATAAATTGTACAGAAACTTCTTTCATTTCATAATATTCGTCCTGTGGCTGTCGAGAAGATGAAAGCAGCTCCGGTCCAGATACTGCTGCTAGGAGTATGACGTGTCAAGCCTTCAAATATTCTAGATTCTGTTTCTGAAATCTGCACTGCATTCCCTGCGATCGTCATGTCAGTATCCAGTTTCCTAATTGACACTTATACGTGTGTATGTGTGTCTGGCTGCCTGTCTGTCTCATAGCATGGTAATATGCATTATTTATGTTCACAACTTTCATATGACAATGTTTATTTTTTTTTTCTGTGTGAATGTAACATGTATAATAGATAATTGATGGACGAAAGTTGAGTGGTTGGAAGGGATGAATGTAAAATGGGCCTGCGTGCCCAATTTGTGACCCTTTGAAAATAGAGTTCGTTCATTCGTTGGCTCGTTCGTTCACACACAAGAATACGCCACTCACAACCTTTCAGGTAGCAGATAGTTTCCTTGATTTATGATATGTATATTCTTTATGGTGTTGCTCATTTGAGGTCGCGTGGGCATTTGCCTTACTGTTTGCCTTTCCTTTCAGGTAATTGGCAGAAAACGGTGAAAATTGCATGGTACCCATTTGTATGAAGAGTGATCGACCCCAAACGTCTACTGCTACAAAAATAATAATCTTCTTTTTGAAGGGGATTGAACAGGGACGACGGCTTTGGTTGGCAAATACTCTAAGCACTATGTCGTCCCTGGATGTACATTATGTATTGGGCAATGTTGTTTCCTATAAGAATGTCTAATGATATTGCACTGCTTCATCTGTTGCCCTTCATCCCCCATTGGGAGACAGACCCTCAGACATCTCACCCCACGCTACCCTGTCCCCAGTTCTCCCGGTCCTCAACTGTGACATGGTGAATCAGTCATCCACATTCCCAGTCCACCACATCCTTAATAATACTTTTAATCTTGACCATCCTGATAGCGGAGATATTAATATAATCGAACCTTCTAGAACCTTGAAGGAAAGGGAAAAGGCGCATGCACGTCTTTTGATTGGCTAACACTTAGGTGGTAACGCTGTCTTTTAGGCCAAATTCAAAATCTAGTAGTTGAAGCTAAGGTTCCACTCGGAGCAGTCGCTATCTGTGATGTGGTGCGCCGTAAGATAATATAATATTGTTCTCTGGACAACAGGTACCACTTTAAATCATATTTAAATGTTTTGGTTATGCCTAGTGAGCGAAAGAGAAGAATATAGAGTATTTTTATGAGAAAATGTGAAAGTGAAATCAGAACTTCATTGTGAAAGTATTCTGAATGTTGCTTCTTCAGCCTGTCAGGTCTCCCACGCTGTATATTCCAATTGTCTACCATTTGCCTGCTGTGACTGTTTGCGTGTGCTTGATGACTGTAAATCACACTCAATGCATATTCGCAAACCTTAGTGCATTCTGGATTCTCATATGAATGCCTATCATCGCCCACTCTTGATCAAACGGTAGTAATGCTCTTGTGAATCTACGTCTGTGATCAGAATGTGTGGTGTAACATGTAACATTTCCCTTGTAATGCTGAGAATGTTTGAGTGAGTGAGTTGGTGTTTTATAATTAACCTCTCACCTTAGCAGAAGGAAAGACGTTTGGTGTGTTCGAACCCGTGTCTTAGTTGGCGGAATATATTGTATGGCTCATGCAAATTTACAGGGAAAACATGTTTTTCCATATGTGCTCTTGTTACATATTGTGAACAATTGCTTATGCAATTTTGCTTCTTTTACCTACTGTAGGTAGATATGGCCATTACCCAGTGGGGAAAGAGCACATGATGATGGTGATGATTGATGGTACTTGTGAGCCGAGTCTAGTCTGAAAGGGGTGAAGTCTGGCATTGCTGTGTGAGTGTGTATGGAAGAGGACATCCATGTTACAGAGTACCACCCATTGGTTTGGTCACTGTTTATTCGCAGTTGTCAAATCGTATTACATATTGCATATTGCAATTGTAAATTATGCCTATCTTGCATCTGCCTCACCATGCCTATCTCATGTTGCTAAATCACAATGCTTGCTCATGTTGCTATTTCACAAGGCTTGCTCATGATGCTTGTCTTACAATGCCTGCTTCATAGTGCCTGCTTTACTGTGTCTGTTCCTCATTGTGCCCAGGTCTACTGTGGTTAAAATATGTGAGAACCTAGACATATAAAATGCTTGTAATTGTGTAAGGCTACCCCTGTCTCAGCATATGGGCTTGTGACTACCACAGATAAAGGTGAATAATGAAAGCATATCACCCACAGTCCATCAGAGTGGAATACCACTCCATCACCAATATGGAGGTTTGGTGTCTGAGAAACACCCTCCCCCTTACTCCCCATTTCCATCTGTGTATGTTGATGTTTGATATAACATTGTCTTTGAACAAATGTAAAGGAAATGTTGTACCTTTTATATATCAACAGAGAACAGGGATGGTGGAGAGGCCCTCTTATTTTATCTGGGACAACCAATCAAGAGTCCCAGACTCAGAACTAACTCCCTATAGGTGAAATCCAGGGATAACCACAGAAGACCACAGGCTGATTTGCCAGCCTTTATCTTCATGACATGACATGCCTTGGTCCAAGTACAACTGAGAATCACTGTTTATGAACAGGACCCAGGATTGGTCTTCATTTGTTAACCTGTCTTGGAGTGCAGGAAAACAATGCTTTATTATAAAGATGACCCCTGTCTACAATTTGCCTCGGTCAGGCTCATGGAGAGTTAATCCTGTGCCCCATGGAACACCCACCTTACTCCTAGAATCCGAAATGCCGGAATTTCTCAGGAAGTTTCTACCTCAGCTCCTTAACAGCTGAAAGTCAATGGGAGAAAATAGTTCTATGTGATTCAATTCCATCATCTGGATTATTGTTATCATTATTATTATCATTATCATCTGAGAGCTGAAACAAGTCTCTTGTTGTTATCCCCATTCGAAGAAACCTGGTGAAGTAATCTTGCAGTGGTTTGTTCGTCTGAGACTTTAACTTCGGGAACACCCAGCATGGTGCTCACACAGTGATTGTTTGGTGAGACTTGAAACTTGGGTGAAGTCGGACTCGCAAGGTGAGATGCTGCAGTATATGGGGTTTTGTTCCTACCCCTGGGTGTCTTCAGCACGTCATGAATAACATGCACAGAGAATACATCTCCCATTGTCAGGAGAGTGATATCCTCAACCATTTGAAGTACCCCAGTTGTCAGCTTCACAGGCAGTCTGGTCAACATTGGGATTCAGTACAATATCATCACCTCAAATTCTGTTCTCAGGAGGGAATGATCTTGCATGGGACTTATTACAGGGAGGCTGCTACCTGGAGCTTTCCCAACATCAATTGCTGATGATAACAGGATGCTAATGATCCAGAACATTAGTTCTTTCCTTGGGTTTGCCCATAACAAGGATTCTATAATTTTCCCCCAGTGACAGTGAAGGGATGATAAGTACAATGAATCAGTTGGGTAGAAGGAGTTTAGAGATGTGATGGAGGAGAGTTGATGTTTTGAGATTGGTGGTCTGTTGGTGGGTTTTGTAAGGTGTGGCATCTAGTAGTTTCTCATTCAATGATTTACAATGCATATGATTGTATTTCGAAGTGTAATGTAAACAAGATGGAGCCTAGGGTCCTCACTTGACCCCTGCAGTTCATTAATAAAAACCTGATTGTGTTGAGAACAGTGTTGAAGTACATGTCCATGTAATGTCCTGGTCTGCTGGTAGTGAAGTACATTATTATGTAAATGTCCTGTCCAGCTGTTGTCAAGTACAATTCCTGGTGCATGTCTTGTTCAACTGTTGTTGATGTCAGTGATATGTGAAGATTGTGTAGAAATGTTGTCCAGTATCTCTCATGATGTATGTCTTGTTCAATTGTTGGTGTAAACATTTCCATGTGAATGTATGTCCAAGTTTTGTCAAGAACCTGTCATGTAGATGTCTTGTTCAACAGATGTTGAGTACAGTTATTGTTGATGTTTATGTTCACTACTGTTGAGTCCTAAAGTCTTAATGTCTAATGGTACAACTGACATATGTCACTTTGACACAAATATAATTAAGGGGAGATCTAATGTGGCGGACTGAAAGCACACTGACAACATTATGGTGAGAGAACTAGTTCCTCGGTTGTACAGGGGCGAATAGTCCAGATCTCCTTATGACCTTGAGGGGACCTTTTCCTTCTTTTATAAATTTTCTGTGTAGATACTTGGGCTTAGATCTAGGAATCTCACAGTGGGGGTTCTGAGCCAGGAAAACTGGTTCCTCTAAAGGGCTAAGCGGGAATGATTATCTATCTCATTTTAGATGCCTCTAGACAAAACTTGCCAAATCATTTCCTGTATCTTGTCTATCTGTTATACAAGATATATTTACAGAGACCACTTCTAATTGGGACCTCTGTCTTCTTCTAACATGCCACATCAACCAACTCACCCCACGCTACTGCATCCTTAGCTATCCCTTTTAGCTCTGTCCATGTCTTCCTATTGTGTTCATATATTTCTCCTGCTTTGTGGGTTCCGAACTAAGACTTTTCTAGTAATTCTGTTCTCAGAGTTTCTCCATGTATGACCTCTCCGGTGTCCGCGTCTTTTTCTCACCTCTTAGTTCATTAATAGTTATCTAGTTCACTCCATGAGTTGCACATTGCTGATTTTGTCATACCAGCTTATTGCGTATATGTTGCGCAAACAGCAATTATTAATGTTTGTAGTTTCTCTGTTAATCAATTTCGTTGTTTTTCCATGTTTCTGAACCAAACTGCAGAACTGATGTAACGATAGAACTGAGTAGTCTAAGTTTTGCGCTAAGTTCAATTTCTTTTCACTTCCACAGATGTCCTAGTGCTTAGCTTTGCGTAGTTTCATTCTGATATCTGTATAAGTTCCACCGCTTTGTCTACATTGTTACGGAAGTAGATGTATGAATCTGTCTCTTGGAGTGAGGCTTCCTCAAGGGAGGATCAGGTTATCATTTGCTGAAAGTATTCTCATTGTCAATGCACACCTCTGAAACAAGTTAAAGAAATTAAATATCCAGGAAGTATGATCACAGAATATGGCAGAATAGATAGAGAAATCTAAATCTGATGTCAAAAAGCAAGTGCGCATATACAAATCAACAATCTCCCATACTGAAACTTAAACATACTAACGTCCTCAAAACGGAAGATAATAACTAGCATTTTCACATCATCCTAATACAACAAATGTCTAACTTGGACATGATCCAAATCACGCTCACGCAAAATCAACACCTGCGAGATGAGATGCTTGAGAAGAGCTGCCAACTTACCTGTTCAAGACCGAATGAGATCTGCTAGGAGAGCAAGAGGATAGAAGACGATTGATGACATCATTATACAATCACATATAGAATGGCACTAGCCTATGCTACTGTTGGTCAACACCCACTAATGTACAACACCGACATGCAACAATTCCATAGAACATGACATCTGTTGGTCAACACCCACTAATGTACAACAACACCATGCAACATGTTCATAGAACATGACATTTGTTGGTCAACACCCACTAATGTACAACAGCGACATGCAACATGTTCATAGAACATGACATTTGTTGGTCAACACCCACTAATCATGTGGTCACATCCACTAATGTACAACAACACCATGCACATTTTCATAGAACATGACATCTGTTGGTCAACATCCACTAATGTACAACAAAACCATGCAAACATTTTCATAGAACATGACATCTGTTGGTCAACATCCACTAATGTACAACAACACCATGCAACATTTTCATAGAACATGACATCTGTTGGTCAACATCCACTAATGTACAACAACACCATGCAACATTTTCATAGAACATGACATCTGTTGGTCAACATCCACTAATGTACAACAACACCATGCAAGCATTTTCATAGAACATGACATCTGTTGGTCAACATCCACTAATGTACAACAACACCATGCAACATTTTCATAGAACATGACATCTGTTGGTCAACATCCACTAATGTACAACAACACCATGCAACATTTTCATAGAACATGACATCTGTTGGTCAACATCCACTAATGTACAACAACACCATGCAACATTTTCATAGAACATGACATCTGTTGGTCAACATCCACTAATGTACAACAGCGACATGCAACATGTTCATAGAACATGACATTTGTTGGTCAACACCCACTAATGTACAACAACGACATGCAATCATTTTCATAGAACATGACATTTGTTGGTCAACACCCACTAATGTACAACAACGACATGCATCATTTTCATAGAACATGACATCTGTTGGTCAACATCCACTAATGTACAACAACGACATGCATCATTTTCATAGAACATGACATTGGTTGGTCAACACCCACTAATGTACAACAGGTAGATACAGCATTTTCATAGAACATAACATTTGTTGGTCAACACCCACTAATGTACAACAACGCCATGCAACATTTTCATAGAACATGACATCTGTTGGTCAACACCCACTAATGTACAACAGCGACATGCATCATGTTCATAGAACATGACATTTGTTGGTCAACACCCACTAATGTACAACAACGACATGCATCATTTTCATAGAACATGACATTTGTTGGTCAACACCCACTAATGTACAACAGATAGATACAGCATTTTCATAGAACATGACATCTGTTGGTCAACACCCACTAATGTACAACAACGACATGCAACATTTTCATAGAACAACATGACATTTGTTGGTCAACACCCACTAATGTACAACAACGACATGCATCATTTTCATAGAACATGACATTTGTTGGTCAACACCCACTAATGTACAACAGATAGATACAGCATTTTCATAGAACATGACATCTGTTGGTCAACACCCACTAATGTACAACAACGACATGCATCATTTTCATAGAACATGACATTTGTTGGTCAACACCCACTAATGTACAACAGATAGATACAGCATTTTCATAGAACATGACATCTGTTGGTCAACACCCACTAATGTACAACAACGACATGCAACATTTTCATAGAACAACATGACATCTGTTGGTCAACACCCACTAATGTACAACAGCGACATGCAACATGTTCATAGAACATGACATTTGTTGGTCAACACCCACTAATGTACAACAGCGACATGCAACATGTTCATAGAACATGACATCTGTTGGTCAACACCCACTAATGTACAACAGGTAGATACAGCATTTTCATAGAACATAACATTTGTTGGTCAACACCCACTAATGTACAACAACGCCATGCAACATTTTCATAGAACATGACATCTGTTGGTCAACACCCACTAATGTACAACAACGCCATGCAACATTTTCATAGAACAACATGACATTTGTTGGTCAACACCCACTAATGTACAACAACGACATGCATCATTTTCATAGAACATGACATTGGTTGGTCAACACCCACTAATGTACAACAGGTAGATACAGCATTTTCATAGAACATAACATTTGTTGGTCAACACCCACTAATGTACAACAACGCCATGCAACATTTTCATAGAACATGACATCTGTTGGTCAACACCCACTAATGTACAACAGGTAGATACAGCATTTTCATAGAACATAACATTTGTTGGTCAACACCCACTAATGTACAACAACGACATGCAACATTTTCATAGAACAACATGACATCTGTTGGTCAACACCCACTAATGTACAACAGCGACATGCAACATGTTCATAGAACATGACATTTGTTGGTCAACACCCACTAATGTACAACAGCGACATGCAACATGTTCATAGAACATGACATCTGTTGGTCAACACCCACTAATGTACAACAGGTAGATACAGCATTTCATAGAACATAACATTTGTTGGTCAACACCCACTAATGTACAACAACGCCATGCAACATTTTCATAGAACATGACATCTGTTGGTCAACACCCACTAATGTACAACAACGCCATGCAACATTTTCATAGAACAACATGACATTTGTTGGTCAACACCCACTAATGTACAACAACGACATGCATCATTTTCATAGAACATGACATTGGTTGGTCAACACCCACTAATGTACAACAGGTAGATACAGCATTTTCATAGAACATAACATTTGTTGGTCAACACCCACTAATGTACAACAACGCCATGCAACATTTTCATAGAACATGACATCTGTTGGTCAACACCCACTAATGTACAACAGCGACATGCAACATGTTCATAGAACATGACATTTGTTGGTCAACACCCACTAATGTACAACAACGACATGCATCATTTTCATAGAACATGACATTTGTTGGTCAACACCCACTAATGTACAACAACGCCATGCAACATTTTCATAGAACAACATGACATTTGTTGGTCAACACCCACTAATGTACAACAACGACATGCATCATTTTCATAGAACATGACATTGGTTGGTCAACACCCACTAATGTACAACAGGTAGATACAGCATTTTCATAGAACATAACATTTGTTGGTCAACACCCACTAATGTACAACAACGCCATGCAACATTTTCATAGAACATGACATCTGTTGGTCAACACCCACTAATGTACAACAGCGACATGCAATCATGTTCATAGAACATGACATTTGTTGGTCAACACCCACTAATGTACAACAACGACATGCATCATTTTCATAGAACATGACATCTGTTGGTCAACACCCACTAATGTACAACAGATAGATACAGCATTTTCATAGAACATGACATCTGTTGGTCAACACCCACTAATGTACAACAACGACATGCAACATTTTCATAGAACAACATGACATTTGTTGGTCAACACCCACTAATGTACAACAACGACATGCATCATTTTCATAGAACATGACATTTGTTGGTCAACACCCACTAATGTACAACAACGTCCATGCAACAATTCCATAGAACATGACATCTGTTGGTCAAGACCCGAATTGGGCAAAACGTGAGGCCTTAGAAACAGCATAAGAGCTAATTTCACAGATATTGATACGCACTTGTAGAAGCAGAAGAACTAATTACAAATTACAGAGCACACTAGAATACAAATGAAAGCTACAGTGACCAGACCGGGACTCGAACCTACGTCTGCCACTGACGACGACAGAGCTGACGGTCACGTACATTTCGACGCAAACGAGAATGGGGGAGAGGGGCGTGCTTGGCTATGACCAGACATGCAAAGTTCACAGACGTCACAGTATCGGCGATTTACCGGGTTCGAGTACACAGCAACACGATATTGTAATCAATGGTCTGATGCACAAATAGACATCTCACTGCGTGTGGAATCGATTATAGAAAGTAGGACTGGGTGATTTCGATGCCCTTGGAGCAATGTTTGATTCCGTGAATACTTTTACTTTACCGGGTAGAGATTTGAGTGTCGAATACACCAGTCTCTTGAGCACGACAATCAGCATCATCTGCGCCATGCCGATTATCATCATCATCGTTAAGTGCCTTGCCGAGTGGCAAGGGCGATCATGCCTCTCCACATTCTCCAATCTCCAATGGCACGTATCAGTTTGTGTGTTGTCTCCCTTGCGTGACATGACAAAGACTACATCATTTTATCTCAAGGTCTCTTTCTTTAAATCCTTCCCGTGTTTTGTCAAAATGTGGCTAAAAACTGACACATGCCTTTTTCTGCGTATTTACAGTGTATAGACAAGACGCAAATAGCGCATGATGTGCTATAGACAGTAAACAAAATGAATGATAGAGATGTGTAGTGTCATTAACCTGGATACGGTGTATGTGATCTCTGTACAACAGAGATGTGTAGTGTCATTAACCTGGATACGGTGTATGTGATCTCTGTACAACAGAGATGTGTAGTGTCATTAACCGGGATACGGTGTATGTGATCTCTGTACAACAGAGATGTATTGTGTCATTAACCTGGATACGGTGTATGTGATCTCTGTACAACAGACAAACCACGGAAGCTGGGAATCAGCTTTGACAGATGCCTATTGTTCAGGTATCATCTGGGATGAGTTGTTATCAGATCTAAGAAGGGAATTGTTACACCCTAGATCATGGCAACTAATAGTCATGGAAACACATGATGTCCATACTCTATTGACATCGAATTATATCAGTAATTGAATATGGATTGTGACTGCTCACAGTGTCAAAGAGTCGGGATTGTGACTGCTCACAGTGTCAAAGAGTCGGGATTGTGACTGCTCACAGTGTCAAAGAGTCGGCTAGTGGAATTGCAGCTCATACAGAATGAAACTATGCTACGTTTGCAGACGGACTTAAGGTCAACTCGCTGTCTCCGATTGGCCGCAGACAAGGAAAACCTCCTACGTGAAGCCCTGGGAGTCTCGCCACAGACAGTTTAAAGGAAAGCCACGGATTGCGCGGGCAGAGCACACAATCATAGAAGTGTATGCCAGAAAACATTGAGAAAGGAAAGACGTGTAACAGAATGCCAGAGTAAATGTCAAATCTGAGGAGTGCATAATCACATTGAATCGAGAGTTGGGGAACTGGGCAGCAGACAGTGCAACTGATACGACGATTTCTGTCCAGGTGATCTAATCCTCTACTCTGCTGGCTCTGTGCCGAGAGATGGAAGAAGTGCCTGGGGTTTCATAGACAGGTTAATGAATCGTGTTTAGTGCAGGAGAGCCTGTCATACGATACCACAATATCGTGTCAGGGAATGGAGGTGCAGACATTTACGACGGCGTTCCGCTGCTTCATGCAAAGTGGCTAGCCTCAGTTTAAAACAAAATCAGAGAGAGGAAGTATTCGTTGGATCTTTTGCTTAGGGTATGCTGGTGTGTTGGGTCTGCACCGCTGGGTGGGGTATTGATGTCGGAAACGGCAGGTGTGGTCAGAGCCCGATGGGATCACGTGTACAGTGGGGAAGACCAGCTGGATCATCACTGCCTGGAGAAGCTGTTTCTGCAGGAAGTGACCAGAGGATCTGACCGACATTCAGTCATCCCAGGAAGTGACCAGAGGATCTGACCGACATTCAGTCATCCCAGGAAGTGACCAGAGGATCTGACCGACATTCAGTCATCCCAGGAAGTGACCAGACGCACACACAATCAGATTAAGGCTGGTACCATGAGTATTTGAGCTCTTCTCTTGTTGATGAAGATCAAGATGGGCCGATTATGGGAATTTTCCCAGTGCTGTGAATTCGGTTCTTGATTCAACACATCAGAATTCAACACAACTCAGCTTAACACAACACAACTCAACTCAGCTTAACACAACACAACACAACTCAACTCAACACAGCCCAACTTAACACAACTCAACTCAACACAGCTCAACTCAACATAACACAACTCAACTCAACTCAACTCCCCCAAAACGGGACTACCTGTCCCCACAGTACAACTACGGTTTCAGCCAAGCCTAAGAATACGCACATACACATTTTCAGAATCACCGGGCTCTTGTGACGGCCTAACACGTCACACCACAGTTATGCGACTACCTTCATCTTTCACCACTCTAGATGGGCAGGTAACAATAAACGTTAATTATTGTGAATTATAATTGTGAACAACAAACAGTTTATGCAGACGAAGAATAGACGTACAGAACATTGACGGCAGAAGACGACAAACATCATAGAATAAGTGCAGGTTAACATAATAATAAATAAGTTGATGGAGAACGATAATGAAAACAGAACACCTAAGACAATAAATTATAAGGTGAAGGAAAGGCGTTTAAATAACTTGGCACCATATTAATATCAGACTTCCAACCTGCAACAGATAATGGTATCCCCAGGTGTGAACAGTAGAAGATGGCGGCAGATATGTGCTTATGTTGACAAAGAACTCTTGTCTACCCGGACTCAGACGAAAAACTGAGCTATAAACAACATGGCGAGATGAAGATAGTGCATCGGCTTCAATGATTGTTACATGACACAACATCTCTAGATGAAGATAGTGCATCTCCATCATCGATTGTTGCATCACGCTTCTTGTTTCCAGGTCTCGGGGTGGTAAATAGTACACCAAGTGTAGCTCCAAGGTTTGATATTGGTTGGAATCTCACCATTGGTGAGTGTGTTCCCGGAGTTTGATGTTTGTTAGAATGTCCCCATCGGTGACTGTGTTCCCGGAGTTTGATGTTTGTTAGAATGTCCCCATCGGTGACTGTGTTCCCGGAGTTTGATGTTTGTTAGAATGGCCCCATTAGTGAGTGTGGTCCCGGAGTTTGATGTTTGTTAGAATGTCCCCATCGGTGACTGTGTTCCCGGAGTTTGATGTTTGTTAGAATGGCCCCATCGGTGACTGTGTTCCCGGAGTTTGATGTTTGTTAGAATGTCCCCATCGGTGACTGTGTTCCCGGAGTTTGATGTTTGTTAGAATGGCCCCATTAGTGAGTGTGGTCCCGGAGTTTGATGTTTGTTAGAATGGCCCCATTAGTGAGTGTGGTCCCGGAGTTTGATGTTTGTTAGAATGGCCCCATTAGTGAGTGTGGTCCCGGAGTTTGATGTTTGTTAGAATGGCCCCATCGGTGACTGTGTTCCCGGAGTTTGATGTTTGTTAGAATGGCCCCATTAGTGAGTGTGGTCCCGGAGTTTGATGTTTGTTAGAATGGCCCCATTAGTGAGTGTGGTCCCGGAGTTTGATGTTTGTTAGAATATCGTCATTGGTAAATGTATTCTCGGAGTTTGATGTTTGTTAAAATGTCCCTATTGGTAAATGTATTCCCGGAGTTTGATGTTTGTTAGAATGGCCCCATTAGTGAGTGTGTTCCCGGAGTTTGATGTTTGTTAGAATGGCCCCATCGGTGACTGTGTTCCCGGAGTTTGATGTTTGTTAGAATGGCCCCATCGGTGACTGTGTTCCCGGAGTTTGATGTTTGTTAGAATGGCCCCATCGGTGACTGTGTTCCCGGAGTTTGATGTTTGTTAGAATGTCCCCATCGGTGACTGTGTTCCCGGAGTTTGATGTTTGTTAGAATGGCCCCATTAGTGAGTGTGGTCCCGGAGTTTGATGTTTGTTAGAATGGCCCCATTAGTGAGTGTGGTCCCGGAGTTTGATGTTTGTTAGAATGGCCCCATTAGTGAGTGTGGTCCCGGAGTTTGATGTTTGTTAGAATATCGTCATTGGTAAATGTATTCTCGGAGTTTGATGTTTGTTAAAATGTCCCTATTGGTAAATGTATTCCCGGAGTTTGATGTTTGTTAGAATGGCCCCATTAGTGGAGTGTGTTCCCGGAGTTTGATGTTTGTTAGAATGGCCCCATTAGTGAGTGTGGTCCCGGAGTTTGATGTTTGTTAGAATGGCCCCATTAGTGAGTGTGGTCCCGGAGTTTGATGTTTGTTAGAATATCGTCATTGGTAAATGTATTCTCGGAGTTTGATGTTTGTTAAAATGTCCCTATTGGTAAATGTATTCCCGGAGTTTGATGTTTGTTAGAATGGCCCCATTAGTGAGTGTGTTCCCGGAGTTTGATGTTTGTTAGAATGGCCCCATCGGTGACTGTGTTCCCGGAGTTTGATGTTTGTTAGAATGGCCCCATCGGTGACTGTGTTCCCGGAGTTTGATGTTTGTTAGAATGGCCCCATCGGTGACTGTGTTCCCGGAGTTTGATGTTTGTTAGAATGGCCCCATCGGTGACTGTGTTCCCGGAGTTTGATGTTTGTTAGAATGGCCCCATCGGTGACTGTGTTCCCGGAGTTTGATGTTTGTTAGAATGGCCCCATTAGTGAGTGTGGTCCCGGAGTTTGATGTTTGTTAGAATGGCCCCATTAGTGAGTGTGGTCCCGGAGTTTGATGTTTGTTAGAATGGCCCCATCGGTGACTGTGTTCCCGGAGTTTGATGTTTGTTAGAATGGCCCCATCGGTGACTGTGTTCCCGGAGGTTGATGTTTGTTAGAATGACCCCATTAGTGAGTGTGGTCCCGGAGTTTGATGTTTGTTGGAATTGCCCCATTAGTGAGTGTGGTCCCGGAGTTTGATGTTTGTTAGAATATCGTCATTGGTAAATGTATTCTCGGAGTTTGATGTTTGTTAAAATGTCCCTATTGGTAAATGTATTCCCGGAGTTTGATGTTTGTTAGAATGACTCCATTGATGAGTGTATTCCCGGTGTGTTATGTTTGTTATAATGTCCCCATAAGTGAGCGCAATCTCGCCGTTCGATGTTTGCTAGAATTCCCGCACTGGTGAGTGTATTTCTGGTTTTTTCTTTGGAGAGCTAGTTGAATGTCAGAAATTGAGTGTATGACTCACGTGACTCACCGTGGACGTAAACAGTCGATATAGCATGGCATGGAGTAATATACAGATGCTCCATGGCGTGTTCTAATCACAGATGGAAGAGAACCTACACGTGAACATGCAATACTACCCGTGAGACAAGATGTGTGGGAAGCTCCTTTAGGCGAGAGACGTGAAGTGATGAAAGCTTCTATAGCTATGTGATTCAGTGTGTGATGTGTTTATATAGGTGAGTGATTCAGGACTAGGTGTGTGACAAGCTTATAGGTGAGTGAAGCATCGCGTGATGTTTGTCAGTCATTTCAGTGACTTATGACACGATGGGTGAGCGATCAGTGTAGTGAGTGGCACATGACATAAGCCATAAGCACTATAGGTCAAGGGTTTATGACTTGATCTGTGAGCAGTCACACTAGGCGAGAAACTCATGACTTTGTGTGAGTAGCCACATTAAGAGAGAAAGAGACTCGTGACTTTGTGTTAGTAGTCACTTTAGGCGAGAGACTCGTGACTTTGTGTGAGTATTCACATTATGCAAGAGACTCATGACTTTGTGAGTGAGCAGTCGCATTAGGCGAGTTATTCATTACTTTGTGTAAGCAGTTGCATTAGGCGAGTTACTCATTACTTCGTGTGAGCAGTTACATTAGGTGAATGACTCATGACTTAGTGGGTGAGCCGTTACATTACTTGAGTGACTCATGACTTAGTGGGTGAGCAGTTACATTAGGCAAGTGACTTATGATTTAGTGGGTCAGCAGTCACATTAGACGAGTTGGGTTAGCGACCTGATACTGACTATCTGACTCTTGGAATACTGCTTGATTTAGACAAATATTGGGTTAGCGACCTGATACTGACTATCTGACTCTTGGAATACTGCTTGATTTAGACAAATATTGGGTTAGCGACCTGATACTGACTATCTGACTCTTGGAATACTGCTTGATTTAGACAAATATTGGGTTACCTCATATGACCAAAACACCCCAGGCCTTGACTTTACTTAGTTTCTATTTCCGGCTGGGTCGGCCCAGGAATTCCATTGTGCGCACTTGTATTTATTTGGGCTGTCAGTGTGACCTTTCAATGCCAAATGGTTTGCGAATCTCAGATGTAGAGAATTGATGGCAGCAATTTGTGGCATAATTCGGTGTCCACAGTCTGCTTCTTTTTGTGTGATCTCGGTAATTTAGCCATTCTCGTTTCTCAGGCTTTCCTTCGGTTCCTGCCACATGTCGTGTTAAGACAAGAGTGCAAAATCATTAATGTATTTGGCTGTCTCGCAACGAATATCTGGCAACTAGGGTTGATAAATTAACCTCTCAACTTACATTTGGATTCCGCGAATTGGAGACGCGGTCAAGGTCGTGGATATAAATCTGCGTAAAGAATAGAAACAGACAAATGTATGACACCTACACATGACACAACAGTCAGAGCAAGATTCTCTGTCATCGTCATCACGTGACTTGTCAAATGGCGTCTCTCCACAGATCTCAGAAACAATTGTGTTCAGGATAAATTCAGTCTATGCTGTTCCTCCACGTCACAATCTTAGACCAGTGTACTTTCTCTCCATCTGCAACTGCTTCTTCAGCTTCTGAACTTTTCAGTCTCCATTGTGTACTCGATGTCTTCAGTCTTCATGGTTTTTAAGAACAAGAAGATTCTTGTCTCCACCATGCCACAAGGACTAGCCATATATATATTTACTTCTCTGTCTTCCCCTTGTTCCATCCCCATCAATCTTGCCAGCTTTCACAAGGTTCTCTAATTTATTTCTTATTATAATATGCCCACCAATTTTGACTGTCTACGGCTAATTTCGCTCATCGGTTTACAGTTCTCATTTATTTCTTGTATTACTTGCTCATTGATCTTTCTGTCTGTCCATGGTATTCTTAGAATTTTCCCCAGAAACCACATCTCCACTGCTATAAGATATTTTTCAGCTTGTCTGCTCATTGCCCAAATTTCACATCCATACAAATGTGCATGTTCCATGTAGCACTTGAATACTCTTTTTTTCTCGTTGAAGTTGACATCTTGTTATTGGGCAGTATGGATTTCATCTTGCAAAAGGCTTCCTTCGCCAATGCGATTCTTGTTCTAATCTCTTCAAGGTACCTCCCATCAGATGGTCTAACCGTTCCGAGTTTGCAGATGCCATAATGATTAATCTACATAAGCCAGTTTTGTGCAAACAGAATGACATGTTAGTCAGTTTAAAATTACCGTAGTAGATAATTGACATTACTGTGCGAAAATATGTACATTTCAGCTTGAAGGATTAATCTAGTTAGTTTAAGTTTTCTGTTGTGTGAATTCTGCAGTATGTACCTGACGAGATGCATCGAAATATGCCAGGCAATCAATCGTGCAATCTATAGTTTGTGTCTTCGCTATTCAAACTCACTACGGGAAAATATTGGTTTGATGTCCCGAGATAATTGTACACATTCACTTGTTGAAGAATATTCCCATTTACCCATATATTTCATTGTGCTACCTCTTACTTCCCAGTGTCGACCATAATGTGTCTACTTACAATTGAATTCTAACCCTAGTTGGTCACTGTGGCTCATTATAATTGTTCCATGTTGATCACATTCCAAGACTCCTGATTTCTTCGGGATTTCAATAAATATCATCATCAAGTGCCGTGCCGGCTGGCGTAGGCGTTCATGGCTCTCCATAGATCTCGGTCTTTGGTTTTCTGGATCAACTCTGCTGCTGATATTCCTCCATGCCACCGTCTCAATCCATCCAGCATCACTTCTCTTGGTCTACCTCTGCCTCTCTTCCCCTCGATCTTTCCAGTTGTTACGATGTTCTCCAATGCCTCTCTTCTCATCACATGACCGAGGAAAGCTGTTTGTCTCTGTCTTATTGTTGTATATAATGTTCTAGTTTCATTAGCCTGTTTCAGGCAGTCGTCGTTAGTTACTCTGGCAGTCCAAGGAATTCGCAACATTCGTCTCAGGAACCACATCTCTGTTGCTTCTAATTTCTTCTTAATTTGTTCATTTACATTCCAAGATTCACTGCCATACAGCAAAACTGGTTCTACATAGCATTTCAGCACTCTCTTTCTTACATTCAGTGACAGTGACTTATTGCATAAGATACTCTTCATTTTCTGAAATGCAGCTTTTGCCTGCCCTATTCTGCTCCTAATCTCTGTTGTACATCTTCCATCTGATGTTATAAATGCCCCTAGGTATCTAAAATTATCAACTTGGTTAAGGATTTTCCCTTCTATTTCTATGTCACATTTTGGTGTCACCATTTTCTTTGATATTACCATTGTTACTGTTTTCTTGATATTCAAGTTGAGTCCTTTCCTTGCACTCTCTGTTACTACAACGTCTAATAATTGTTGTAGGTCTGTTGAATTATCCGCCACCAATACTGTGTCATCTGCATAGCGTATATTATTTATATTATAACCTCCAACTAGTATTCCTGGCATCTCTTTGATCTCTCTCATTATTACTTCGCTATACAGGGAGAAAAGATCTGGTGACAAGACACACCCTTGTCGTACTCCTAGCTTTATCTGTTCGTAACTACCCTCTTTATTTCCCATTTTAATTGCTGCTACTTGGTTCCAGTAAATATTCTTTATTATTCTTAAATCTTTTCCATCAGTGTTGATATTTTCCAACATTTTAATCAGTTCATCATGTTTTACTTTATCAAATGCCTTAGTATAATCTATGAAGCACAAATATATGTCCCTCTGTTTCTCTATTGACCTTTCTATTAGTGTCCGCAATGTATAAATTGCATTGTTTGTGCCCTTTCCTTCCACAAATCCATACTGTTCTTCACTAATTTCCATTTTTATTTTCTTTTTGGTTCTTCTCATTATGATTCTGAGTAGAAGCTTAGTGATATGGTTTATAAGGTTAATTGTACGAAAATCTTCACAATCAATTGCTCCTGGTCTTTTTGGTATAGCTATAAATACAGATTTCAGCATATCACTGGGTAAATATCCACTGCTGTAAATATCATTCAACATTTTGGTTAATATATCTACTCCAAATTCTCCCAATACTTCTAATTCTTCTATTGTGATTTCATCTGGCCCAGCTGTTTTTCCTTTCTTCATACGTTTCATAGCGTCAGCGACTTCTTCTTTCAGAATAGGTGGACCTTCTAAGTTACTATCTTCTGTTAATTCTGCCCTTTCTCCTTCATATAATTCTCTTATATACTCATTCCACCTCTTCATTATAGCATCTTCCTCTAATATTATCTTTCCTGTTTTTGATTTCAAACACCCTGTATTTATTCTTATTTTTTTTCCTGTAAGCTCACTGATTTGTCTGTGCATATTTTTTGTATCTTTAATGGAATTTAATTCAATTTTTTTGCATTGCTCGTTTAACCAACTTTCTTTAGCCTTCCCACATTTATCTTTTATTTCTTTATTTATCTTAGCGTATTCTTGTTTGTCATTTTTATACTGTTTTCTTTTGTCCATCAGGTTTAAGATATCTTCATTCATCCATTTTTTCTTAGCTATTTTGCCTCTCTCTGGTAATACTTCTTTGCTAGTTTGATGAATGGAGTCCCTTAACATTTCCCATTGTTCATCTATACTCTGTATTTTAGTTATTGCATTGTACCTATTTTTCACAGTCACTCTGTATTGTTCTTGCATTTCTTTATCTATTTTTAGAACCTCTTTATTAAGTCTCATGTTCTTAACCATTTTTTTCCCTCTCTTTAATCTTACTTTTATTTGTCCACATAGTGGTACATGATCACTATTACAGTCAGCACCAGGCATTGTCTTTACATTAATTAAAGAATTTCTAAATCTTTTATTAATTAGTATGTAGTCAATTTGGTTGCGTATTTTCTTATCAGGGCTTATCCATGTGTACAGTCGTCTTTTATGGTGTTTAAACCATGTGTTTCCAATTATCATATCATTGATATTTGTCCATTCTATTAGCTTTTCCCCTCTTTCATTTCTTGTACCTAAACCATAATTCCCCACTACATCCTCCATTTTTCCCTTTCCTACTTTTGCATTAAAATCACCAAGTATTATCTTTATTTCTTGTGATCCAATTTGAGCCATCGCCATTTCTATTTCGTCGTAAAAGTGTTGTATTTCTTCATCACTACTGCTTGCTGTTGGTGCATATACTTGTAAATATTTATGTCTATTGGTTTGCCTTTGATTTTTACCATAATAACTCTATCTGAAATACACCAGTATCCATTAATTGACTTGGCTGTTTTTTCGTCTAATATTATTCCTACACCTTTTTCATGTGTATCCCCTCCAGAATAAATTATTGTGTGATTGTCAGCTATAATTTTGCCCGATCCCTTCCATCTCATCTCACTAACGCCTAGTATATTCATTTTCATGCTATCCATCTCTCTTAGAACATTGGTCAACTTTCCTAGCTCATTTAATGTCCTAACATTCCATGTTCCTACTCTAAATTTATTTATTTTAGTTAAGATTTTGCCATCAGTAGCTGGATGACGGTCTGGTGTCACCTGTGGCTCATGACTGTCCCTACCGGACGAGGATGTCCCTAAGACAGCCATTAACGTCCTTCACTAACTTTGATTTATGTTTTGCCATGAAGTCTTGGGAAGATAATATGGTGGTTTCCCCTTGCCTTCCACATTCACATGGTGGTCTTTTTACCTCTGCTTTTGACAGCCATTTCCGACTGCAAGGACAAGTGAGTGCCCTGCTCTGCTCAGCTGCAGAGTTGTCCACTTATTCCGGTGGATACTCGGTCCCCAGAGCTGTGTTAGCCACACCGTAGTGTGTTTCCATCCTCTACCGCGGGAGGTGCAGTTGGGATTTTCCCTTCATAAAGTTATGGTCTCTGACCAAAACTCTCCAGTACTTTTAGAGGACCAATAAATATAGAATTACATAATTTACAATGTATATCTGCAGTATCATATTGTGTTCAGCAGTCTGGGGGACCTGCTCTGTTCCATATTCTTCAAAGGCATTGATCCTTTCTGTTGTGATGTTGTCTGGACTGGGGTTTTACCAGTTTCCATACGGTCAAGGGTATTCTGACTTCCCTCTTCAGAACTGATGGTCCTTCATTATTATTGAGAATTCAGGATATGCAGCAGTTAGTTAATGTGATTAGTGCTCATATTGGTGAACGAGGGGTAGAATTTAATTGTAAAAACATATAGATTATAGTGATGTCCAAGAAACAAAAGTACTATAACAGCAGGTGGATAAATATAGAATCTAAAGTACTATAACAGCAGGTGGATAGATATAGAATCTAAAGTACTATAACAGCAGGTGAATAGATATAGAATCTAAAGTACTATAACAGCAGGTGGATAGATATAGAATCTAAAGTACTATAACAGCAGGTGAATAGATATAGAATCTAAAGTACTATAACAGCAGGTGAATAGATATAGAATCTAAAGTACTATAACAGCAGGTGAATAGATATAGAATCTAAAGTACTATAACAGCAGGTGGATAAATATAGAATCTAAAGTACTATAACAGCAGGTGAATAGATATAGAATCTAAAGTACTATAACAACAGGTGAATAAATATAGAATCTAAAGTACTATAACAGCAGGTGGATAGATATGGAATCTAAAGTACTATAACAGCAGGTTGATAAATATAGAATCTAAAGTACTATAACAGCAGGTGGATAAATATAGAATCTAAAGTACTATAACAGCAGGTGGATAAATATAGAATCTAAAGTACTATAACAGCAGGTACATAGATATAGTATCTAAAGTACTATAACAGCAGGTGGATAAATATAGAATCTAAAGTACTATAACAGCAGGTGAATAGATATAGAATCTAAAGTACTATAACAGCAGGTAAATAGATATAGTATCTAAAGTACTATAACAGCAGGTGGATAAATATAGAATCTAAAGTACTATAACAGCAGGTAAATAGATATAGTATCTAAAGTACTATAACAGCAGGTGGATAGATATAGAATCTAAAGTACTATAACAGCAGGTGAATAAATATAGAATCTAAAGTACTATAACAGCAGGTAAATAGATATTGTATCTAGAGGACAGTACCTTGCTAAGATGCAACTGTGAAAAAGGGGTTACGGACTGAATTCGTAATCTCTAATACCGCGTTGGAAACACATTTGCAGGCGGTATGGAAGCAGACCGCGTTGCGTTTGTTTTCATACAAGTGTATTAGATGGTGTTGTCCAGAAAACATCGGCAAACTACTGAACGTAAACTTGCCAAGAAATCACAAACAGTCAAAACAAAACTGCTGGGATTGACTGCGACTTCCTGTAAAGGATATGTAACTCACTTCTTGTGTGTCGAGATTAGCACAAGAAACGCCGTGGCAAAGCTAATATTTTGCAATGTGAGAAACACACTGAGCGAGAAGACGCTGTCCATTGCAAAAAGAAGAAGAGTGTTAATGTGTTATATAAAACAAATACTGGTGTATGCATGCAATACATGAACAATGAGTGAAAAGTCGGAGAAACACCAAATAACAGTGCGAATGTGGGTCCTGAGGATAATATTAAGAAAACTGTGAAAGAGCAGATAAGCAGCTGAAACAGTACTACAGCAAACACAGTAACACGTACTCAGTGTAGAGAAATTAGACTAAACAACCACGACTTATGATGACACAATGAGGAAACTTGAAGACTGTGACAACTGACAAAACTGATGAAAACAAAGCAAGGGCAGGACAGAGAGATACATACCTGAATGGCTTTTTATCATGGAATAGTTAGGGACAAAGAACGCAGGCATGATCCAACACTCTGGTGATAGCATGAGACTGCCATTCATGACCGTTCACGCTTATCTTCATGGAACATGATGTTGATAAAATCAATGTTGAGTCAGAAGTGTGTAAGGCAATGATGGAGACATGTCAGGTCGGTACATGCTGGACTAGGATGCTAGAATGTCTCCAAGTAGAGGCGGGTCCTTGCAGAGCTATATGTTCACATACGTCGTCAGGGCCACTTGGGTGGTCTTACTCCAACAATGAAACCATCATTAGCGTAGCCACGCTGATAACCGTGGGAGATCATGGTTCGATACCTCACACAATCACCAGATTTTCGAATCAGCTCTGTGGTCCGTTGAGCGCTAATTGAATCGATTCATCCGTCGAAGATATCTCTCTCTCTCTCTCTCTCTCTCTCTCTCTCTCTCTCTCTCTCTCTCTCTCTCTCTCTCTCTCTCTCTCTCTCTCTCTCTCTCTCTCTCGCATAAGTTTTATATTGTTGCTGTTCTCTGTTAGCCTTGAATGATGTGTGAATGAAATAATGTATGGAAGAGAGTGATAGAAGGGCAGAATGTTAGACGGGCATGCGTGTCCAATTCTTAACCCTTTGAAAATAAAGTTGTTCGTTCGTTCGTTCTCTCTCTCTCTCTCTCTCTCTCTCTCTCTCTCTCTCTCTCTCTCTCTCTCGTGCGCTATCCGCCCCTCCCCACCCTTTCCCCCTCTTTGCTTTAGGTGCTGCTTTGTGCTATTTCATTGTCCCTGTACATCAGTGCCTGCAGCCGGGAGTACTGAACACGGTTACAGCCTCCTCACACCAGGTTCGGTGTCAAACGTAGGCCATTTGTAAGTTGACCGCTTTTCGAGGCTGTTCACAATAGTTTGTTATCGCCTCTACAGAAAACACATGGAAACACTAAACGTAACATTGGCTAGAAAATTAGAAACAGTACATACATGTTAGGGTTCAATGCGACGACCCGTAGAATAAACATAAAAAAAACATAAGGTTGACACATGTTGCATATCCTTGTAAAACAACTTTCAACACACACACACACACACACACACACACACACACACACACACACACACGCACGCACACACACACACACACACACACCGATCTGCTGGGCATGCTACACATACTGGTCACTCAACTCTGGGCTGCCGATCCCGTAGTCAAATATGCCGCTGCCCATCTGGGCAGCGATGTATGTCTACACTGACCTGACCTTGGATGTACGCGTACACTGACCTACCTTGGATGTACGTGTACACTGACCTGGGCTTGGATGTACGTGTACACTGACCTGGGCTTGGATGAACGTGTACACTGACCTGGCCTTGCATGTACGTGTACACTGACCTGGGCTTGGATGTACGTGTACACTGACCTGGGCTTGGATGTACGTGTACTCTGACCTGGGCTTGGATGTACGTGTACACTGACCTGGCCATGGATGTACGTGCACACTGACCTGGACTTGGATGTACATGTACACTGACCTGGGCTTGGATGAACGTGTACACTGACCTGGCCTTGCATGTACGTGTACACTGACCTGGGCTTGGATGTACGTGTACACTGACCTGGGCTTGGATGTACGTGTACATTGACCTGGGCTTGGATGTACGTGTACATTGACCTGGGCTTGGATGTACGTGTACATTGACCTGGGCTTGGATGTACGTGTACATTGACCTGGGCTTGGATGTACGTGTACATTGACCTGGGCTTGCATGTACGTGTACACTGACCTGGGCTTGGATGTACGTGTACACTGACCTGACCTTGGATGTACGTGTACATTGACCTGGGCTTGGATGCACGTGTACACTGACCTTTGCTTGGATGTACGTGTACACTGACCTGGGCTTGGATGTACGTGTACACTGACCTGACCTTGGATGTACGTGTACACTGACCTGGCCTTGTATGTACGTGTACACTGACCTTGGCTTGGATGTACAGTGTACACTGACCTGGGCTTGGATGTACGTGTACACTGACCTTTTGCTTGGATGTACGTGTACACTGACCTTTGCTTGGATGTACGTGTACACTGACCTTGCTTGCATGTACGTGTACACTGACCTGGGCCTTGGATGTACGTGTACATTGACGTGGGCTTGGTTGTACGTGTACATTGACGTGGGCTTGCATGTACGTGTACACTGACCTGGCCTTACATGTACGTGTACACTGACCTGGCCTTGGATGTACGTCTACACTGACCTGGGCTTGGATGTACGTGTACACTGACCTGGGCTTGCATGTATGTCAGACGGGCCTGCGTGCCGAATTCTTAACCCTTTGAAATAAAGACTTATTATTATTATTATTATTATTATTATTATTATTATTGTATGTGTACACTGACCTGACCTCGGATGTACGTGTACACTGACCTGGGCTTGGATGTACGTGTACACTGACCTTTGCTTGGATGTACGTGTACACTATCCTGGCCTTGCATGTACGTGTACACTGACCTGGTCTTGCATGTACGTGTACACTGACCTGGGATTGGATGTACGTGTACACTAACCTGGGATTGGATGTACGTGTACACTGACCTGGCCTTGCATGTACGTGTACACTGACCTGGGCTTGGATGTACGTGTACACTGACCTGGCCTTGCATATACGTGTACATTGACCTGGCCTTGGATTTACGTGTACATTGACCTGGGCTTGCATGTATGTGTACACTCACCTAGCCTTGGATGTACGTGTACATTGACCTGTGCTTGCATGTATGTGTACACTCACCTGACCTTGGATGTACGTGTACAGTGACCTGGCCTTGGATGTACGTGTACACTGACCTGGCCTTGCATGTACGTGTACATTGACCTGGGCTTGGATGTACGTGTACACTGACCTGGCCTTGCATGTACGTGTACATTGACGTGGGCTTGGATGTACGTGTACACTGACCTGGCCTTGCATCTACGTGCACACTGACCTGGCCTTGGATGTACATGTACACTGACCTGGGCTTGGATGTACGTGTACACTGACCTGGGCTTGGATGTACGTGTACACTGACCTTGCTTGCGTGTACGTGTACACTGACCTGGCCTTGGATGTACGTGTACATTGACGTGGGCTTGGATGTACGTGTACACTGACCTGGCCTTGCATGTACGTGTACACTGACCTGGCCTTGGATTGTACGTGTACACTGACCTGGCTTGGATGTACGTGTACACTGACCTGGGCTTGCATGTATGTCAGATGGGCCTGCGTGCCGAATTCTTAACCCTTTGAAAATAAAGACTTATTATTATTATTATTATTATTATTATTATTATTATTATTATTGTATGTGTACATTGACCTGGCCTTGCATGTACGTGTACACTGACCTGGCCTTGGATGTACGTGTACACTGACCTGGGCTTGCATGTATGTGTACACTCACCTGGCCTTGGATGTACGTGTACATTGACCTGGGCTTGCATGTATGTGTACACTCACCTGACCTTGGATGTACGTGAACTCTGACCTGGCCTTGGATGTACGTGTACACTCACCTGGCCTTGCATGTACGTGTACACTGACCTGGCCTTGGATGTACGTGTACACTGACATGGGCTTTCCATCTTAAAGCTGGTCCTAGAATATGTTGAGTGAAGTAAAGGCGGTACCGGGGTGTTCACGTCATCACCTGTCGAGTTCACGTCATCTCCTGTCCTGTGCCAGATTGTCCTCAGACATGTAGTTGGCACCATATACCTAATACGCCTCAATCCCAGCACAAGATTCATCAATACCTCTTTAATATCCTCAGTAGAGGGAGTAGAGTATGATATACTCAGTATCCATCCATCATGTGCCATGCCGGTAAGCGTGGGCGGTCATGTTCTGCCATCTCACTCGATCACCAGAGTCGTGGATCAGTTCCGTGTTTCTGTCTCGACCATGCCACAAGGCCAAGCCATCCAGATACTTGTTTCTAGGTCTTCCCCTTGGTCTGTTCCCCTCGATCTTACCAGTTGTCACCAAGTTCTCCAAATCATTTCTTCTCATAACATGTCCAAAAAATTGTGACTGTCTACGTCTAATGTCTCTAATCAGTTTACGATCTTCATTTGTTTCTTGAAGGACTTGTTCATTGGTCTTTCTGGCTGTCCATGGTATTCTTTGCATTTTCCTCAGAAACCACATTTCTACAGCCATCAGATGTTTTTCAGCCTGGCTGCTCATTGTCCAAGCTTCACATCCATATAAAAGTACAGGTTCTATGTAGCACCTCAACACTCTTTTTCTCGTTTCAATTGACATCTTTTTATTGGTCAGTATGTTTTTCATCTTGCTAAAGGCTACTTTTGCCATGGCGATTCTTGTTCTAATCTCTTCCAGGCATCTCCCATCAGATGTTATCACTGTTCCGAGATAATTGTACCTATTCACTTGTTGAAGAATATTCCCATTTACTTGTATATTACACTGTGGTATTTCGTTCTTCCTAGTGACGACCATAATCTGTGTCTTTTTACAATTTAATTCTAACCCTTGTTGTTCACTGTGTGTAACAACCGCATCTACTAAATTTTGCAGGTCCTGTTCATTGTCTGCAATTAATACTGTATCATCTGCATATCTAATGTTATTGATGCATCGTCCCCCAATGTTGATTCCTTCCATATCTTCAATATTTCTGAAAATATTTTCACTTGCTACAGGGAAAACAGATCTGGAGACATTACACATCCCTGTCTCACACCTCTCTTAATAGGCTGATATTGGCTTACTTCATTATCAACTCTTATGGCAGCTTGTTGTTTCCAATATATGTTTTTTACAAGTCTAAGGTCTTTCCCATCAATTTGTAGATCTTCAAGCATCCTTATCATGTTGACATGTCTCACTTTATCGAAAGCCTTTGTGTAGTCAATAAAGCAAAGGTGTAGATCTTTGTTTACTTCTATAGAACGTTCGATTACGGTTCTCAGTATATACACAGCATTTACTGTACCCTTGCCTTCTACAAACCCACATTGTTCTTCTCCTATTTCAGGTTGTATTTTCCTCCTCACTCTTTGCATGATAATTCATAGCAAAATCTTCGTGATGTGACTCATTATACTAATTGTTCGATGTTGATCACATTCCAAGGCTCCTGATTTCTTTGGGATTGCAATAAATACAGAATTACATAACTCATGAGGTATACTTCCAGTATCATATATTGTATTAAGCAGACTGGTAACTTTATCTATTCCATATTCTTCTAGAGCATTAATCATTTCTGTTGTGATGCTGTCTGGACCGGGGGTCTTGCCAGATTTCATATGATTAAGAGCATTCTGAACCTCCATCTTCAAAATTGTTTTCCCTTCATTATTATTCTGAACATCATATATATCAGTATAGGGAGTAGAGTATGATATACTCAGTATAGGGAGTAGAGTATGATATACTCAGTATAGGGAGTAGAATATAATATCCTCAGTATAGGGAGTAGAATATAATATCCTCAGTATAGGGAGTAGAATATAATATCCTTATCAGAGGGAGTATAATATAATATCCGTCAGTAGAGGGAGTAGAATATAATATCCTCAGTATATGGAGTATATGTAATATCCCCAGTAGAGGGAGTGGAATAAAATATTTTCAGTAGAGGGAGTAGAATATAATATCCTCAGTAGAGGGAGTAGAATATAATATCCTCAGTAGAGGGAGTAGAATATAATATCCTCAGTATAGGGAGTAGAGTATGATATACTCAGTATAGGGAGTAGAGTATGATATACTCAGTATAGGGAGTAGAGTATGATATACTCAGTAGAGAGAGTAGAATATAATATCCTCAGTAGAGGGAGTAGAGTATGATATATTCAGTATAGGGAGTAGAGTATGATATACTCAGTAGAGGGAGTAGAATATAATATCCTCAGTATAGGGAGTAGAATATAATATCGTCAGTAGAGGGAGTAGAATATATTATCCTCAATAGAGGGAGTAGAATATAATAACCTCAGTAGAGGGAGTAGAATATAATATCCTCAGTAGAGGGAGTAGAATATAATATCCCCACTAAAGGTAGTAGAATATAATATCCTCAGTATAGGGAGTAGAATATAATATCCTCAGTATAGGGAGTAGAATATAATATCCTCAGTATAGGGAGTATATATAATATCCTCAGTAGAGGGAGTAGAATAAAATATTTTCAGTAGAGGGAGTAGAATATAATATCCTCAGTAGAAGGAGTAGAATATAATATCCTCAGTAGAGGGAGTAGAATATAATATCCTTATCAGAGGGAGTATAATATAACATCCTCAGTAGAGAGAGTAGAAAATAATATCATCAGTAGATGGAGTAGAATATAATATCCTCAGTATATGAAGTAGAATATAATATCCTCAGTATAGGGAGTATAATATAATATCCTTAGTATAGGGAGTAGAATATAATATCCTCATTATAAGGAGTATAATATAATATCCTCAGTATAGGGAGTAGAATACAATATCCTTATCAGAGGGAGTATAATATAATATTCTCAGTAGAGGGAGTAGACTATAATATCATCAGTAGAGGGAGTAGAATATAATACCCTCAGTAGAGGGAGTAGAATATAATATCCTCAGTGCAGGGAGTAGAATATAATATCCTTAATAGTGGGAGCAGAATATAATATCCTCAGTATAGGGAGTAGAATATAATATCCTCAGTATAGGGAGTAGAATATAATATCCTCAGTATAGGGAGTAGAATATAATATCCTCAGTATAGGGAGTAGAATATAATATCCTCAGGATAGGGAGTAGAATATAATATCCTCAGTAGAGGGAGTAGAATATAATATCCTCAGTAGATGGGAGTAGAATATAATATCCTCAGTAGAGGGAGTAGAATATAATATCCTCAGTACAGGGAGTAGAATATAATATCCTCAGTATAGGGAGTAGAATATAATATCCTCAGTGATAGGGAGTAGAATATAATATCCTCAGTATAGGGAGTAGAATATAATATCCTCAGTATAGGGAGTAGAATATAATATCCTCAGTATAGGGAGTAGAATATAATATCCTCAGTAGAGGGAGTAGAATATAATATCCTCAGTACAGGGAGTAGAATATAATATCCTCAGTAGAGGGAGTAGAATATAATATCCTCAGTATAGGGAGTAGAATATAATATCCTCAGTATAGGGAGTATAATATAATATCCTCAGTATAGGGAGTAGAATATAATATCCTCAGTATAGGGAGTAGAATATAATATCCTCAGTAGAGGGAGTATAATATAATATCCTAAGTATAGGGAGTAGAATATAATATCCTCAGTATAGGGAGTAGAATATAATATCCTAAGTATAGGGAGTAGAATATAATATCCTCAGTATAGGGAGTAGAATATAATATCCTAAGTATAGGGAGTAGAATATAATATCCTCAGTAGAGGGAGTATAATATAATATCCTAAGTATAGGGAGTAGAATATAATATCCTCAGTATAGGGAGTAGAATATAATATCCTCAGTATAGGGAGTAGAATATAATATCCTCAGTATAGGGAGTAGAATATAATATCCTCAGTACAGGGAGTAGAATATAATACCCTCAGTAGAGGGAGTAGAATATAATATCCTAAGTACAGGGAGTAGAATATAATACCCTCAGTAGAGGGAGTAGAATATAATACCCTCAGTATAGGGAGTAGAATATAATATCCTAAGTACAGGGAGTAGAATATAATATCCTCAGTAGAGGGAGCAGAATATAATATTCCTCAGTATAGGGAGTAGAATATAATATTCCTCAGTATAGGGAGTAGAATATAATATCCTCAGTATACGGAGTAGAATATAATATCCTCAGTATTGTGAGTAGAATATAATATTCCTCAGTATAGGGAGTAGAATATAATATTCCTCAGTACAGGGAGTAGAATATAATTTCCTCAGTACAGGGATTAGAATATAATATTCCTCAGTATAGGGAGTAGAATATAATATTCCTCAGTACAGGGAGTAGAATATACTGTGAACCTGAGAGTTAGGTGGGCAACAGTGGGGGATGCACGCCAAAACAAACACACACACACAGATACGCACACAGATACACACACACACACTCACACACATATACTCACATACACACACTCACATACACACACATAGAGAGAGAGAGAGAGAGAGAGAGAGAGAGAGAGAGAGAGAGAGAGAGAGAGAGAGAGAGAGAGAGAGAGAGAGAGAGAGAGAGAGAGAGAGAGAGAGACATACGCAGCACGATGGAACGAACTTTATTTTCAAAGGGTTCACTCAATAACATTTGTCTGAAATGTGGACTGTCCAATCACACATTTCCCGGGCATCAACGATCTATCATAAATGTTACATTTATACTGGAGAAAAAATTGAAACAATCATTGTAAAATGAGTGCTGTAAACATACACCAATCCTAATATTACATATAATATAAACATTATAATATATGTAATATTTCAAAGTTGTGAAACAGGCAGGAAAATAATGAGAGAGAGGCAGAGAGAGAGAGAGAGAGAGAGAGAGAGAGAGAGAGAGAGAGAGAGAGAGAGAGAGAGAGAGAGAGAGAGAGAGAGAGAGAGAGGGGAACTAACGAATACGAACACTCTTTATTTTCAAAGGGTTAAGAGAGACAGTCTGTCAAAAAGACAGAGACAGTGAAAGATACAGACAGAGACAGGGAGAGGCAGAGGCAGAGACAGTAAGACAGAGAGTGACAGACAGACAGAGACAGATAAACAGAGACACAGAGAAAGAGAGAGACAGAAGGAGAGTAAAAGAGAGAAGGAACTTGACACGTTTGCGTCAAGCCGTGTTAAGGTATGAACCAGCACACTGATGTTAAAGCAATGATGTTGTGAAGAGGCGTGTGCGCCTTAGCCAAATGACCAGGTACTTGGCAACGATAACATTGATGACGCTAATGGATGTGAATGTGATATACATGCGTGATTGTTGCTTTTGTGTTCTGTTTACTGTTTGAATATTTTGTTTACTACGTACCTACGATTGATTATACTATATAATAATCGTGTATGTGTGTGTGTGTGTGTGTGTGTGTGTGTGTGTGTGTGTCTGTATGCGTGTGTGTGCGTGCGTGTTAGTAATATAACACAAGTATTCAGGTATGTACTTGTCTGAACTTATCACACTATTATTATACACATTATACATCATTACCATCACATATTACACGTTATTACAGTCACGAGTGTTATTTATGCGATACAGCAATACAATCATTTGTTTTGTCCATCACAATGTGGATACTATCACATTTCCCGCCAGTTTCTTCCGCGAGCTTAGATTGAAACTGACACTTTTGTGGATACCAAGCGTTGCAAACTACACTAAATAATGATATTTGCGCTTAATAATTTGTAACATAATTTATTTTGCCCATTTGACAACTGTTTGAAAGAATTGTTTTTGATGAGAAGTTGTGACGGCTGGAATTCGTTTCACTACTTGATTGTAAACTAAGATGTCGCTTAAAAGTCGCTTAGAAGTCGACAGGGTCGACTTCATCGCACCGGGTGTTATCCCATATGGCTCGGTCTCTTTCCGCAGAGCGGAAAGCGTCGCACAAAGCACGAACTCCGTAGCTTTTAGCGACGACCCACAGGAGTCTCCGAAACATTTAACTCGTAAACCGAAGGATGCGGTCCGGAATCGAACCCACAACCTTCGGAGCACGAGTCAAACGGCTTGACCACTTCGCCACGGCGACTCCCAAAACTAAGCTAAGATGTATTCAGTGGAAGTCTGAGCGTGTATTTCATCAGAGCAGTTCATTTTGAATTTATGTCAATGTCGTGTGTTAGCCCGGAGGTCGTGCTCAAGGTAGGTGCAGTTTATCTAGATGATAGATTGCAGATGGGTGGTAGATTGGAGAAGGAAGGGGGGGGGGGTGGGGTTGATAGATTATAGATGAGTGATATAATGGAGATGGGGTGATAGATTGGAGATGGGGTCATAGATTGGAGATAGGGTGATAGACTTGAAATGCGATCATAGATTGGAGATAGGATGATAGATTGGAGATGGGGGTCAAAGATTGGAGATAAGGTGATAGACTGGAATAGGGTGATAGATTGGAGACAGGGTGATAGATTGGAGATAGGGTGGTAGAATGGAGACAGGGTGATAGACTGGGGACAAGGTGACAGATTTAAGAGAGGGTGATAGATTGGAGACAGTGATAGAATAGAGAGAGGGTGATAAATTGAAAATAGCGTGATAAGCAATGAAGAAGTTGTGTAGTGGACAGTATTATGGTCAATAGAGGTTTACTACTAAAAGGCACGTGGCACAGTGGTGCAAGCAGGTTATAAATCTCTGCCCAATAGAGAGCTCTAATAGTCGGCTAAAGAAAGATTTAATACTTCGCTACAAAGGGATCTAGTTCTTAGCCACAAATAGATCTAGTACTTGGCCACAAATAGATCTAGTACTTGGCCACAAATAGATCTAGTATTTGGCCACATAGAGATCTAGTACTTAGCCACATAGAGATCTAGTACTTGGCCACATAGAGATCTAGTACTTGGCCACATAAAGATCTAGTACTTGGCCACAAATAGATCTAGTTCTTGGTCACAAATAGATCTAGTACTTGGCCACATAGAGGATCTAGTACTTGGCCAAAAATAGATCTAGTTTGTGGCCACATATAGATCTAGTGTTTGGCCACAGATACATCTAATACTTGGCCACAAAGAAATCTAGTTCTAGTCAAAAATATATATGTTCTAGTTAACAAATAGGTCTAGTTCTTGGCCGCAAATACATCTACTTTTAGTTAAGAAATAGATCTAGTACTTGGCCACAAAGAGATCTAGTACTTGGCCACAAAGATATCTAGTACTTGGGCACAAAAGGTCTAGTACTTGGCCATAAAGAGATCTAGTTCTTAGCCACAAAGAGCTTTATGTTTGTGCGAGTTCTATGCTGATTGAAACGACGTATTTGCTTCATGCTATAAGAACGAATTAACGAATGAAGATGGCTATACATTGGGCACACAGACACATTTAACATTCTGCAATTCTTATCAACCCTTCCAAGTACAACATTTCATTCGTACATCATTTCTTAGGTTAATCTTAAAGAACAATAACAGTAGCATTAGCAACAGCAGCAGCAGCAACAACAACAGCAACAACAATAACAACAAAACCAACAACAACAACAACAACAACAGTTACTTAAGACCTTTTGTGATCTGTAATCTGAGCTCACGATTTATGCATATTGATTCACTTACGCTTTAGCCCGATGTTCGACTCAACATTCTACCTGCTTAGTTCGGATTGATCTAATGAATCTTATTTCTGACAACTGTAGAACCAGCGATCCTGTCGACACTTTCATTGCCCACCAGTGATCTGTCATTATCTTGTATTTTCACTCTTTTTGTCTCCTGCCAATCTAAGTACAGTAAACCTCGGTTTTCGTCGATAATCCATCCGAAAACAATCGGTAAGATCCGAAAACCGAGGGAATCATTTCCATATGAATCAATGTAAATCCAATTAATTCGTTCTAGACACTCAAAATATATACCAAAACCACATTCTATAGAGAATAAGTATAGCGTTTAATACTATTTTTCTGCATCAGACTTGTCCGAACTCGCACCTTCGCCGAGCCTAGTAACACTGTGTATGACACTGCGCCACTTGAATGTTTCAAACCATCTTCTGCTTGCCTTAACATCACTAAGTACACCAGCATTCGTCCCAGGCATTTTCTTAATGAGATCCACATACAACAGTCTGGCCTTTTCTCATATGACTGCCTCCGAAACAGAATCGTTATTTAACTGTTTTTGATTCATCCAAATTAATAATAACTATTCCACATCATCAAATATTAGCGATCTCTGTTTCGTTAGCACATTCGCTACATTGGCATCCTGTATTGCTTCCTTTGACGCCACAATGGAACTTATCGTTGATGACGACTTCCCTTACATGCAGATTTCAGTCATCTAAGTGCCACTCTCGTATTATTCAATGATTTCCTAATTCGACTTGATCGTGTTCCTGCCCTATGCTTCGAAGGGCTGCTGACTCTGGAAACTGTCTTTGGTCCCATGATGGAGCTAACAGGAAAAGGTTAACTTATTAGCAAGTGATGCTCACAAAACAAGATTCAACAGCAAACTGAGCAGAAGAACGCGTGGGTCCCTTTGTTTTCGGAAAATTAGCAGCGAGGTCCCGTGGGTATGCCGACGAAATCCGAGGCAACTGATGAAAACCGAGACAAATTGTTAGTGGACAAAATCGGCGAAAACCGAAATCGACGAAAACACGAGGCCTTACTGTAATTAATTATGACAACTCAGTTGCCTCAGTGATGCGACATAATGTTGTTTTCCTGTTTTCTTTCTTTAAACCACCTGGTTCTGATTGTCCGCAATCTACAGCAACATGTTGATTGACTGTTTGATTGATTGACTGATTGTTTGATTGATTGATTGATTGATTTAATAACTGACATTGATTGATTGATTGATTGATTGATTTAAGAACTGACATCACAGCATTCGGGGCATTTTCATAAGCGCTCCGTCCCCATCCTCAGCAGCCAGCGAAGAGTCCCAAAACCAATACTGCCAGTAGCAATCTGATTATATGTCCGTCTCGCCTTTCCTCTGAGCGTCGAGCGTCGGCCAGAACCCCTCGTCACTCCTGGCTGCCTCATTCTTGCCAGACCATGGTAATCCATTTGCTCCTCCGAGGTGTGCAAGTGCTCCCACAAGGCCGCAACCACGTCTGCCTTGTCATGTATCAATACTCCACCAAGTTTTACAGAGCCAGTCAATCTGTCTGCCTGTTCATTCCCCAGCCCACCAGCATGTCCCGGAGAAAAGATCCAGGTGATGCTTGCCACCCGTGACCTCCGAAGCGAAGCAAGCCATTCTGCACGCAGCATGCCTGTCCTCACCTTTCTCAGCATGCTTTCTGAGTCGGTTACAATAACGATGTGTTGTGTGTGTGTGTGTGTGTGTGTGTGTGTGTGAATGTGTATGTGTGTGTATCGTATTCTCCATCCAGTGGAAAGCCGCAGTGACCACTTCCACCTCCATTCTAAAGCTAGATGTTGTGGTATCATATGCCAGGCTCTCCTGCACCAAACTTCGACCATTAGATTTTGCTACGAACTCCCAGGCACTTCTCCTACCTCTTGACATCGAACCATCTGTGTAGATGATCATATCACCCGAGCGAGCATTATCCTGAATTAGTTGCTGAATTTACAGCAACGTGTTAGCTTGCTAAAGTGAGTAGGGATTACGGGAGAAATAATCAGGAGAGGTAGCAAGCATCATCCTTGTAGCATGCAGGGGTGCACAGCCAGAGTTCCCCAGAGAAGCAACTTATCCGGACTGTCTCTCGGTTCCTAAATCTGAAATAATCTGTAGTGTTCCCATCCTCTATCGAATACAGCTGTAGTTTGGTGACTCCACTCTTCAACACTCGCCAGACTTTCCCATCCTCTACAGAATAAAGCTATAGTTGAGGGCCTACTTTATTCAGCACACTCGGCTGACTGTCACATTCTCTACCCCCCCCCCCCCCAAAAAAAAAAAAAAACCACTGTAGTTTGTGGGTATTTGACACCCCCCAAAAAAAAACGGGGGGGGGGGGGGGGGGAGGCAGATGGAAGTCAGCTAGTAGATGGTAACGAATGGGGTAATTTTATAATTTAAAATTACCATGGTAAACAACTGATATTACTGTGTGAACATGTGTATATTTCAGCTTAAACGATGAATCTAATTATTTCACTCTACGTTGTGTGACATCTGCAGAAAGTACCTGACGAGATGTAGCGAAATGTGTCCAGGCAATAAATCGTACTATATATGGTTTGTGTCTTCGTTATTCTAATTTAACATTGTCCTAAAATAGAAGGTGATCACCTAATCGGTATAATCAAATAGTTGAGTTGCACAATGACCTGGAGCAGAAGTCACCAGACGTGATGTAAGGTGAAATTAATCAGTTTACTCTCAGTGCATTGATCCAGTATGTGTTAACGCAAAACCGCATCTAAAAATAAATAATTGCAGACAACTACTTCATGGTTGCACCCACCATGTTTATTTTTTATACAGGGTAACAACAGGTCTACCCTGTATTGCCTTAAATTACAACATTGCACACGTACAAAAACTAAATTACCCCAACCTGCTGTTCTACAGTTAATTGTCTGCCCTGTTGTGCTGTACAGAGAGTACACGAAATTCCGCCCTATTTGTCCGCTCTCTAGGACCGGAAATGTGCCAGCTGAGGCACGCGCAGTTGGTTTCTGCAAGTTGACATGAATGTTTAATTTGGTCGTTTATAAAAATAATATCATTAAGATCCCAGTCGACGGTCATCGATCGCCGGCAGAGGCACGGCTGATTGCTCAACACTTGCCTCTTGGCGGTAGATATTGAATCTCGTTCTGTACTGTCTCCATTGGCACACACATACGAAGGCATATTTGTGTTTATCATTCACTACCTTCAAGATTGGTGTCGGCGATCATGTGTTTTCTACAACCCGCAATCTCCAATAAAATGTATATTTTAGTATAGTGATATTTGCCCATGTTTTGATGCCATACTGTCAAACATCTTCTATAAATGTCTCTGTCTGTCTGTCTGTCTGTCTGTCTGTCTGTCTGTCTGTGTCCATCTTTTGTTCTAGTTTGTACACCTTGATCGTGTTGTTAAGAGAAAAAGGTCAAGGATCCCTGTACACGCTTTCCGACCCCGAGACATATGGTGTCGGGCGCATATCTTAGCACAGCGGCGTAGGTTGACACTATCTGGTGCCACTCATCTGACGCTCTGACCTCAACTACTATATATAGTGTGTGTGTGTGTGCGCGCGCCGTCTTGACAGACAAAAGAATGTGGATTGAAATTTGGCCAAAATTCCATCTCACAATGCCTGGGCATGGATTCAGAGAACATATGTTGCCCATACAGTTATATATATATATATATATATAAAGTTCTTTGTGTGGCATTGACTTTTTGATTACTTAACAGTTGCTTTTTATAACGTACTTTTCATTTGATCACCTCTATATTATCATTTTGTATGCCACTTGATTTTATCATGTACTAGCTGACCCGGCCCGGCTTCGCCCAGGCCCTGGAGGGGATCTATCTATCTATCAGTCTGTCTGTCTGCTTGTTTGTCTGTCTGTCTGTCTGTCTGGCTGACCCGGCCCGGCTTCACCCAGTCCCTGGTGGGGAGCATCTCATTTAATTCATATAAGTAGTCATATAAGCTCTCCCGTTCCCGACTATCTGTCTGTCTGTCTATCTGTCTGTCTGTCTGTCTGACCCGGCTTCACCCAGTCCCTGGTGGGGAGCATCTCATTTAATTCATATACGTAGTCATATAAGCTCTCCCGTTCCCGACTATCTGTTTATCTGTCTGTCTGTCTGTCTGACCCGGCCCGGCTTCACCCAGTCCCTGGTGGGGAGCATCTCATTTAATTCATATACGTAGTCATATAAGCTCTCCCGTTCCCGACTGTCTGTTTATCTGTCTGTCTGTCTGACCCGGCCCGGCTTCACCCAGTCCCTGGTGGGGAGCATGTCATTTAATTCATATAAGCAGTCAAATAAGCTTCCGCTTCCCGACTATCTGTCTGTCTGTCTATCTATCTGACCCGGCGTGGTTTCGCCCAGCTCCTGGCGCACAGTAACTTAAAAGAATGTCCTTCCACACACCATTCATTATTTTTAATGAAAACAGTTTTTAATCACTGACATGACAGTTGATAAGTTCTGTAAGCAGAAAAAGATGGGTTACAATGTTATGCATTATGCATTATTTTTATGCAAACTTTGAAAATGCCTTAAAGATTATATCATTATTTATTATAACTCACATGCCTGAAAATAACTATAGACAAAGAGTTTAACAATAGTGCAAGTAAGTCCAACAATATGACTATAAAATATATAGAAATGTTATTAAAAGTTATGCCCCTTGAAATAACTTTTCTAGAGTGAAGCCCCCTGCTATATAGACATTATATAATGAAAATGGAAAAGTAAATGTTATTAAATAAGTAGAAGATTTTACATTAAGAAATTATTATAGTCGGTTGCACAGGAATGAAAGAAAGACGTGTATAAAATTTCATCTAAATCGGATGTACCGTTATCGAACGCATCCAATACATAAATACCCACAAACATACACTCTGTTTTATAGATATAGATAATATAACATTACTGTAATGTGTGTGAGAGAGTTAGTGAGTGGGAGAGAGAGAGAGAGAGAGAGAGAGAGAGAGAGAGAGAGAGAGAGAGAGAGAGAGAGAGAGAGAGAGAGAGAGAGAGAGAAAAGAGAGAGTTGATTTACATCACTAATTTTTACGCTACACAATATATATGTACAATTTTTCTCTAATTCTTAAAATTTTTGCGAGAATGCTCACGACAATCGTCAGTGTCTCAACTGTGTGTAAAATGTGCGAGTTTGTTCTTATTAGTCTCAGTGATTATGTGAGGCATCATGTATGTGTCTAGATGTGAGGATGTGTGTGTGGGTGTGTATGTGAGGGATGTGTGTGTGTGTGTGGAACGGGGGGGGGTGTGGGGAATGTATGTGTGGAGGGGTTGTGTGTGGGGGATGTGTGTGGGTTTATGGTTGATGTGTGGATGGGTGAAGGGATGTGTAGTTGGTGAGGGATGTATGTTTGTGTGTGTGTGTGTGAGGGATGTGTGTGTGGGTGGGGATATTTGGGAGGATGGTTGGAAGTATGTGGGTTTTGGTGGGTTGGGGGTGTGGGTAGGGAATGTGTATTTGGATAGGTGAATGGGTGTGTGGGAGATGTGTGTTGGTTGGAGGATGGATGTGTGATGGGTGTGGGGGTTGGGTGTGGGGGTGTGTTTGTGAGTGGGATATGTCTGTGTGAGTGGGAGTATGTGAGTTTGGATGGGGTAAATGTGAGTGGGTGGAGGATATATGTGTGGGTGGTGAGGATGTTTGTAGGTCGGGGATGTGTGTGTGTGTGTGTGTGTGTGTGTGTGTGTGGGTGAGAGATGTGTGGGTGAGAGATGTGTGGGTGGGGATGCTTATGGGGAATGAATGTGGGAGGATGTTTGTGTGTGGGGGATGTGTTTATGGGTGGGGTGTTGTGTGGGAGGGAAGATGTGTGAGGTGTGGGGGAGGTGTGGGATGATATGCAGGTGGATGAAGGATGTATGTGAGGATGGGGTACGTGTGTTTGGCTGGGTGGTTGGGGTGTGTGTGGGTCGGAAGGTAGATGAGAGATGCATATATTAATGGGTGGGTGGGTGATGTGTGGGTGTGAGTGGTTGATGGATGAGTAAGTGAGTGGGTGGATGCGTGTGAGAGATGAGTGTACGGGTGGAGGATGTGTGTGTGTTGGAAGATGTGTGTGAGCGGCGAATGTGTTTGGGTGGGGTATATGTGGGTGGTGGGGTGTGTGTATTTGGATGAGGAATGTGTTGGTGGGTGGGGATGTGTGTATGGGTGTGGGAATATGTGTATGGGTGTGGGGATGTGTGTGTGAGTGTATGGATGGTGAGATGTGTAGTTAAGGGATGTGTGATTGTGGATTGGAGATCGGTGGGGGGTGGTTGGCGAGTGGGTGGGTGGAGGATGTGTGGGAGGGTGAGTGTGTGTAGGTTGGGGGTGGGTGGGAATGTGTGTGTGTGGGTGCTGGATGTGTGGGTGGGGGAGATTGTGTTGGTGGGCGTTGTGTGTAAGTGTGGGATGTGTGGGTGGGTGCGGGTTTTGTGTGTGGGTAGGTACCGGATATGGGAGTTGGCGGGAATATATGTGTGTGGGTGTTGGATATGTGGTTGGGGGATGTGTGTTTGGATGAGTGGTTGGGGGTGTGTGTGTGGGTGGTGGAGGATATGTGGGTGGGTTAGTGTTGATAGGTTATTGGATGGGTGAGGATTGTGCGTGTGGTGAAGGTGGGGATGTGTGGGTGGGTGATGGATGGTGGGATGCATGCATGTGTGCCTGGGTTTGTGTGTGGGTGGGTGGGGGATGTGTGTGGAGGGATGTGTAGTGGGTGGGAGATATGTGTGTGTGTGTGTGGGTGGAGGTGGTGTATGTGGGGGTGTGTATGGGATGTGTGGGTTGGGGATGGGTGGATGGATGGGGGAATGTATGTGCCTGTGGGTATGTGTGTGGTTGGGTGGTGGATTGTGTGTGGGGGACACGCGGATGGATAGGGTGGGGGATTTGTCTCATAACATGGTAACATGCATTGTTTATGTTTACAACATTCATTTGACAATGTTTTTTTTCCTATGTGAATGCACTATGCACTGATGAACGAAAGATGAGTGATTGGAAGGGCCGAATGTAAGACGGGCCTGCGTGCCCAATTTGTTACCCTTTGAAAATAAAGTTCGTTCGTTCGTTCGTTCCGTCCGTCCGTCCGTCCGTCCGTCCGTCCGTTCGTTCGTTCGTTCGTTCGTTCGTTCTTCTTCTTCTTCTTCTTCTTCTTCTTCTTCTTCTTCTTCTTCTTCTTCTTCTTCTTCTTCTTCTTCTTCTTCTTCTTCTTCTTCTTCTTCTTCTTCTTCTTCTAACTTCCCACACCTCCTCTCCATCCATCACCTCCCGTGTCTACCCTCCTCGCCTGCTACCTCAATGAGTAAGCCTGCAGACGCTAGCCCAGTGATATAATGAAATGAACTGTCATGATGTTATGTCAAACCAGGGACCGACTAATGACTCTGTGATGTGTAGTTTACTCCCAGCTAATCAGATTCGAACTAAGATTTAAATCTCATTAACTGTCAGGTGAGTTTAACCTATGAAAATCCGACAAGAAATATACTCTTACACATGCAATGTGCCATAAACTTGGTCGTCTTTTTCTTTTTGCTAACACAAGTTAGGTTCTACATACTCAGGTTGTGTGTTTGCTTAAACAAGTGAGGTCCGACAAAGTCTGGTTGTGTGTTTGCTTACACAAGTCATGTCCTACATAACTAGGTTATGTAATTGCTTACACAAGTGAGGTCATACATAGCTAGGTTGTGTGTTTGCTTACACAAGTGAGGTCCTATATACCCAGGTTGTGTGTTTGCGTACACAAGTGAGGTCCTGCATACCCAGATTGTGTGTTTGATTACACACGTGAGGTCCCACGTACCCATGTTGTGTATTTGCTTACACAAGTGAGGGCATACATACCCAGGTTGTGTGTTTGCTTACACACATGAGGTCCTACATACCAAGGTTGTGTGTTTGCTCACACACGCGAGGTTCTGCATACCCAGGTTGTGTGTGTGCTTACACAAGTGAGGTCCTACATACCCAGGTTGTGTGTTTGCTTACACACGTGAGGTTCTGCATACCCAGGTTGTGTGTTTGCTTACACACGTGAGGTTCTGCATACCAAAGTTGTGTGTTTGCTTACACACGTGAGGTTCTGCATACCAAGGTTGTGTGTTTGCTTACACACGTGAGGTTCTGCATACCAAGGTTGTGTGTTTGCTTACACACGTGAGGTTCTGCATACCAAGGTTGTGTGTGTGCTTACACAAGTGAGGGCATACATACCCAGGTTGTGTGTGTGCTTACACACGTGAGGTTCTGCATACCAAGGTTGTGTGTTTGCTTACACACGTGAGGTTCTGCATACCCAGGTTGTGTGTGTGCTTACACAAGTGAGGGCATACATACCCAGGTTGTGTGTGTGCTTACACACGTGAGGTTCTACATACCAAGGTTGTGTGTTTGCTTACACACGTGAGGTTCTGCATACCCAGGTTGTGTGTGTGCTTACACACGTGAGGTCCTACATACCCAGGTTGTGTGTTTGCTTACACTGTGAGGTCCTACATACCCAGGTTACTCTGTCTACCCACCACATCAGCCGCTGAGTCTGATAACACAGGTCTAGTCCAGCTCTGTATACTCAACACACCTCAGGTTTATGAAAGGGGCCTGTGTAGACTGATGGCTGACACGGTGTCAAGCATGTTCGGAACGAATAAATTAATTGACAACTTAGAAACACATGGGTGGGTACCTGGGCACATGTATGCCCAGGATATTAGGTATATGGTGCTATGTCCATTTTTTATAGAAGAATCGGCTCTCGATGGGTGAAGGTAACCAACGAAGGAACTTTATTTTTAAAGGGTCACAACTGGGCACGCCAGTCGGTCTTACAATCGGCCCTTCCAACTACTCATCTTTCTTAAATCAGTTATCGATGCTACATTCACATAGAAAAACATTATCACATGAATGCTGTAAACTTAAACAATGCTTATTATCACGTTATGAGACAGCCAGGCAGCCATACACACACTGTCACACACACACACACACACACACACACACACACACATTCACACACACACGCGCGTGCGCGCACTCAATTATAAGCTTTTTGTTGTTGGCATATCCTTTACAGGACATCGCTTTCAACACTAGCACCTTTCAGCTGATTGTTGATTTCTTGGCAAGATTACGCTCAGTAGTTTGCCATTGCTTTCTGAACGACTGGCTCACATATCCCGTAAGTTACCGACGTGGAGAGAACCGCTACAGATTCTTGCACAGTCACGTTACTCACGAGAGTATACGGGATTACGGAGAAAGTCGTGCAAACTCTCGACCAGGGAGACCGGCACGTATAAGCGAGACATACTAAATAACTGCAAAGACCTCAGGGCACTAATGTGTTTATTCGATAGGCCGAGAACAATTCAAACGTATTTCACCTGGGCCGTATTGTTTCCACTGTTTATGCGATGTGTTTATGAATTCTCTAAATAAACCTGTTCTCTTCTTGCAGATCTCAAATCGGAATTACTGCTCGCAACGTCAAACAGCACTCACTCATAGACTACGTGTAGAGATCGAAGCGAGGACGAAACCACGTGAAACCGCTGTGTACCCTGCCTCAACCCTCCGGACAATCTCCGGCGAGCTCTCCGCCCGCTGGAGGAGAGTTGGTTAGTCGTGGCAAGATGAAATCAAGGGAAATAATGCAAGCGTATGTGGATTTCCAGTCTTCAGGCCCTCAGTACCAGGCGGGCCTGGCACTGGACAACAGTAGCGCCAGCAACATGGCCGTGCGCGACGTCAGTGTGATTGCCAGTGTGTTCACGGGGATACAGGCCAACAGCTCGGACACCAACCAGACGGGCAACTTCACGGAGGGTGAGGACTTCACCATGCCTGTCTACATCCTGGTAAATGCACCCATGTTTCTGTCTAATTCACTAGTTTTAACTTTTGAACTAAAAAAACTTTATTTTTGAGATGTCTCAAATTGGTCACACGGGCCCTTCTGATATTCTGCCCTTCCAAACACTCATCTTTCGCATATCAAATATTTATTATGCGTATTAAATTCGTATAGAAATAACAAAATAACAAGATAATATGAATGCTTTGTATTTGAACAATGCATACTACAATGAGAGGTACAGACAGAACAGAGATAATATCTTTATTTATTTGTATCTTTGATACATATTTTTGATTAACCAAAAAGGTTATTGTTGCTTTATCGCAGCCACTTTAACTTTCCCAGACATTTCATTGTAAATACAGAGTTAGATTAGTAACCTATATGGCTTGTCTCATCTCATCTCATTATGTTCTTCTTGAACCTTGACAGTTACATAAATAAACACACATAGTATTGTTTGGCGCTCACAGAAGGAGAACAAGGAAGTAGAGACTAGAGGACGCACTAGACAACATACAATTTGAAAACTATAGTTACCGACCGGGATTCGAACCTGTCAACTCCAAATGACGGCAACTCAACTCCTGCAGGAACAAATGTACTTTGACGCATGACTAACTAGACACTCCAAAAAGTGTCTCCATTAGTCATATGTATCATACCCATGAACCTACAACTATGGAATAAGGACATAATTCGTATCAAACCATTGAGATAGCACCATAGGTCTCATAATTTATATTAAACCAGCATAGGTCAAATAACAAACACACAAACACGTAATGCTGTGTCCAGTATATGAACGAACATTTAAAGAAGAGACATGATTGGTCCTTTCTAATGCTGTACACGTATTACACAATAAATCAATTTGGGAATCAGTTGAGGCCACTGAAACAGTTACATAAATAAACACACATAGTATTGTTTGGTGCTCACAGAAGGAGAAGAAGGAAAGTAGACACTAGAGGACGCACTAGACAACAAAATTTGAAAGCTATAGATACCAACCAGTATTCGAACCTGTCACCTCCAAATGACGGCAGCGCCTCGCTGCAGGAACAAGTGTACTTCGACGCAAGACCAACTAGACACTCCCAAAAAGTGTCGTCATTAGTCATGTCTGTCACACACATGAACTTACAACTATGGAATACGGACAGAATTCGTATCAAACCATTGAGATAGCACCATAGGTCTCATAATTTATATTAAACCAGCATAGTTCAAATATGATGATTGATTGATTGATTTCTTGCACCTTCTGGTGTCAAGGTGAAGTATAAACAGCGGGAGAGTGCCCGCTTATGGACTTCATGCATCGACATTCCAATGGACTCTGCTATTCCCTTTGTCCATCGTTTACGTAGTCGGCCTCTTCTTCTACTTCCCTCTGGTCTGTACATCATTGCTTGTTGTGGTATACTGTTAGTTGATAATCTGTTTGCATGGCCAAACCATTTGCCATGCTGCCTTCTAATATAATCTAGTGCTGCTATAACCCCCATTTTAGTCTTGATTTCTTCATTTCTGATCTTATCTCTTCTTGATAAATTGAGTATTCTTCTCAATAATCTCATTTCTGTTGTTGTGATTTTTCTTTTCTCTTTTTCTGTCATTGTCCAGGTTTGGCATTGGTAACATAGAGTTGGTAGGAAGATTGTGTTGTAAAGTGCTTTCTTAGAAGTTATTGATACATGTTTGTTCTTTGGTATTGGTGCCATTGGCCTTAATGTATCTATTTTCGATCTCGTCTTCTGATTTGCCATGTGATGATATTATACTTCCTAGGTACTTGAAACTCTTTACTTGTTTCAGGGTGTGTTCGGTTAGGTGAATTGTTGTTGTATTTCCTTCTTCATTCATAGTCATTACCTCTGTTTTACCTGTGCTATTTTTCATGTTATGTTCCCTACACATTTCGTTTAGACTATTCATGTGGTCTTGTAATTCAGCTTCTGATTTTGCTATTAGTGCTTGGTCGTCCGTAAACAGGAGTTCTCTAATGGTGTAATGTGCAGATGGTTCTTCTTCGGTGTTCTCGTGATGCGGTGTTCTTGCGGTCTATGCTTGGCTGGTTTCTTTACATGTGTTGTCAATAAAGGTTATTAACAAGAGAGGGGACATGACACAACCTTGTCGTACTCCGGATCTTATGATGAACGGTTCTGAGTGTCCTCCAGTTGTTCTCACTATGCATTCACTGTTGTTGCTTCTAGATAGGTTTCTTAGATGTTTACTCATTCCATATTGTTTAAGCATTTCCCATAGCTTGTTTCTATCTACTCTATCAAATGCCTTTTCTTGGTCGACAGAGGCTATGTTGAGTGTTTTATTAAATTCGATTGATGTTTATATAAGATGTCTAAGAGCAAAAAGTGCATTGATTGATTGATTGATTGATTTAGGAATCGACATCACAGCATTCGGGGCATTCCCATAAGTGCTCCGTCCCCATCCTCAGTAGCAAGCGAAGAGTTCCAACACTAATAGTACCAGTAGCTGTATGATTATAAGTCCGACTCGCCTTTCCTCTGAGCGTTGAGCGTCGGCCAGATCCCCTCGTCACTCCGTTATCAGTTATCAGTTATCAGTTATCAGTTGGGGTATCTTCGTTGCACTCCGGACATGTCCATAGGTGCTCAGATCCTCCCCCCAGCATATGCATCAGCGTCCGGTGGCTAATAGTGCCAGTTCTGTGTTGGTTGACGAGGCGCTTTGTTTTCCCGATGTACCTCTCGCGTCTGGCTGTGCCGATTCTTACTCCCAGGTCTTTCATCCTGGACAGCGATGTGGAATCACTTGACGTCAAAGTCCTCTGTTCTCGCCATATCTTTAAGGACGTTAATAACATCGGCACGATCCATGGGCTGGCCATCTACAGGGGGTGCAGAGCCAGCCAGTTTGTCAGCTCGTTCATTTCCCTCGACTCCCGCATGTCCCGGGACGAAGATGAAGGTGACTTTACGGACAACAGACTTCCGCAGCGATTCAGTCCACTGTCTACGTACAGATCCAGCTTCGACCTTCTGAATCATGCTCATTGAATCACTTAGTACACACACGTTGGTATAATGCTGTGATTCCAGCCATATGAAAGCCTGTGTAACTGCCATCACCTCCATCGTCATGCTGCTCGTGGTCATAGAGTGGGCACCACTGGATTCTTGAACGGTTCGGCCCGCTGAACGGGCTGTAAATGCCCACGCACTTCTCTGCTGCTTTACAACAGATCCATCTGTATAGATGAGCACTTCGGGGCTATCTGAGTGTTCATAGATGAGCGCGTTAACCTCTGCATTGACAGCGGCAGGGTTCTGCTCTCTGCACCGTCTGTCGAGTGTGATAATGCAGGAGAAAGTGCACTTAAAAGCTGGAGGCACCGGCACCCATTCCTTGCCGGGGTTGATACTGGTAAGACTGCAGACCTGTCTGACGACATCTTCCGCCCGACCCATCCATGATTTGCCCCTCTTTAGCCTGTCACCCTTTTCTCTGAATATAGCGTCATGCAGATGGTGCTGCTCATCTGCACTTATTTTTAAGTATGCACGAGCTCTCCAGATCTTGATCCTGTGTTCCATTGTCGGGAAGTCAAGGAGGTACTCGCTGTCTCATTCTTGCCAGACCATGGTAATCCATTTGCTCCTCCGAGGTGTGCACGTGCTCCCACAAGGCCGCAACCACATCTGCCTTGTCATGTATCAATACTCCACCAAGTTCTGCAGAGCCAGCCAATCTGTCCGCTTGTTCATTTCCCAGCACACCGGCATGCCCCAGGAGAAAAGATCCAGTCGATGCTTGTCACCCGTGACCTCCGAAGCGAAGCAAGCCACTCCGCACGAAGCCGTGCCCGTCATCACCCTCGTCAGCATGCTTTCTGAGTCAGTTACAATCACGATGTATGTGTGTGTGTGTGTCGTATTCTCCATCCAGCGGTGAGCCGCAGTGACTGCCTCCACCTCCATTCTTAAGCTGGATGTTGTGGTATCATATGCCAGGCTCTCCTACCCCAAACATCGACCATTAGCTTTGGCTATGAACCCCCATGACACTTCTCTCACCTCTTGACACCGAACCATCTGTGTAGATAATCACATCACCCGAGTGAGCATTGTCCTGAATTAGTTGCTGGACTTCCACTTCCGTGGCCCCTGCTGGCCACTCCCTGCACTCCCGGCTTAATGTGATTATAACTCTGCACAAGTCTGACTGCTCCACTGGCACTCTGACCCACTCCTCTCCACGCCTAATGTTCTCCAAGGGGCACACCTGTCTGATCGTATCCTCCGCCTGAGCCATCCATGATTTCCCTCTTATCAGTCGCTGACCCTTAACTACGTCCAGCGCCGCATGCAGTGGGTGGTCTGTGTCTGCAGCTGCTTTGAGGTATGCCTTCGCCTGCATCACCTTGAGTCTACCAGCAACAGTTGGCAGACCAAGGATGTAACGCATACACACTACTGGCGTGTCTCTGGTGCATCCCAGAATGACCCGCATAGCTTCGTTCTGTATGCGGTCCAACTTCACCAGCTGACTCACTGAGACAGTGAGCAGACCCAATCCATAATCAATTACTGAGAGGATCAAGTGCTGGTATAGTGTGAAAAGCATCCGAGTCCCTTTTGAGATCTTGTCACAACCGTCTCCACATGGTCCTTGAAGGATAGGCTCCTGTCAAATGTGATCCCCAGATATACGAGCAAAAATTAAATCTGTGCATCCATTGTTTTTACTAAATCCAAGTTGTGTTTTGCTTAGCTGTGGTTCTATAACTCGTAATTTTTTCTCAAGAAGTTTGCAAAATATTTTCCCTTTATGACTCAAAAGGGAAATGTCTCTGTATTGTCTCTTTTGCTGTCATTGTTTTTCCAAATTGGGATAATTATGGCGTTTCCCCAGTCTCGTGGTGTCTATTGTTCTACCCAAACATGACTGAATAGTCTATGAAGCCATGCTGTTCTCACTTTTCTTGCCGCTTTAATTAGTCCATTTGGTATTTCATCTTGTCCGGGTGATTTCTTCAATGGGTCTAATTTGACGGCTTATATAATTTGTTTTTTCTTTCAGTATGTCTGGTGGCATCTGTGTCGGTTTCTCGAATTCCTATGACATCTAGTGGAATGTTGAGAAGTTGTTCGAAGTACTGTTTCCATCTTATTAGGAATTGTTTTTGTTCACTTATTGGTTGTCCATTTTCGCTGTTAATAATTTCATTTGGGTCAAGCGCTTCTCCTCTGGTTCTCATTGCACTTATTCCTTTTGTAGAAGTTCTAGTTGCGTCCTTGTAGTTTTTATTTAGGGGTTTCTCGATATTCCTCCCAGTCTTGTCTTGTATTCCATTCAAATACGCACAGGTCATCCCTGGTCATTTGCTTGATGGTGTGTGGGGACATTTGCAGCTTTAAGTCCACTTGAAGCAGCGAACTTCAAATTAGTATTCTTATTAATTATGTAGTAAAAGAATAAAGTAAATAATCCATATCCACGCTTTCATAAGTTTTGCACATATGGTACTGGTCAGTCAATCGGCCATGTGGTGAATATATGGTGCTGGTCAATCAATTTTCCATTGGTCAACATATGGTGCTGGTCAATCAATCTTCCATTTGGTCAATAACACACTGTTCGCCTTTCCTTCAGACGTCTTGCACATATGGTGCAGGCCGAACAATCGGCCATGTGGTGAATATATCGTGCAGGTCAATCAATCGGCCATGTGGTCAATATATGGTGCTAGCTAATCAATCGGCCATGTGGTCAATCAAACGATAATGTGGTCAATCAATCGGCCATGTGTTGAATATATAGTGCTGGTGAATCAACCGGCATGTGGTCAATATGTGGTGTTAGCCAGTCAATCGGCCATGTAGGCAATCAATCGGCCATGTGGGGAATATATGGTGCTGGTCAATCAATCGGCCATGTGAAAATCAATCGGCCATGTGGTGAATATATGGTGATAGTCAATCAATCGGCCATGTGGTCAATCAATCGGCCATGTGGTCAATATATGGTGATAGCCAATCAATCGGCCATGTGGTCAATCAATCGGCCATGTGTGCAATCAATCGGCCATGTGGGGAATATATGGTGCTGGTCAATCAATCGGCCATGTGGTCAATATATGGTGCTAGCCAATCAATCGGCCATGTGGTCAATCAATCGGCCATGTGGTCAATCAATAGGCCATGAGGTCAATCAATCGGCCATTATGGTCAATCAATTGACCAAGTGGTCAATCAATCGGCCATTTGGTCAATAACACACTGTTCAGCTTTATTTCCCAGGTTGGCCCCTGGTCCCACTGTAGGCTGGGTCTGGCTGGGCGCTAGCGAAGATGACCGCGACTTGTGCTGACAATGATGCATGATCGGACCAGGATACAACGTCTGGGCTTATCACTTGCCAAAGTGAGGGACAGATTGGCTACATAATCCTCCTGGCTCCCAGGCCTACACAATGTGGTCGCGCTATCACACCACACACCTATAGCAGGAAACTGGTTTGGGACACATTTAAGGTCACATTTAGGCTGCCTGGAGACCCACAGTCACACATATAAGGTCATAGTTAGGTTACCTGTAGACCCACAGTCACATATATAAGGTCATATTTATGCTGCCTGTAGACCCACAGTCACACATATAAGGTCATATTTATGCTGCCTGTAGACCCACAGTAAACACATATAGAGTCATATTTAGGCTACCTGTAGACCCACAGTCACATATATAAGGTCATATTTATGCTGCCTGTAGACCCACAGTCACACATATAAGGTCATATTTATGCTGCCTGTAGACCCACAGTAAACACACATAGAGTCATATTTAGGCTACCTGTAGACCCACAGTCACATATATAAGGTCATATTTAGGCTACCTGTAGACCCACAGTCACATATATAAGGTCATATTTATGCTGCCTGTAGACCCACAGTCACACATATAAGGTCATATTTATGCTGCCTGTAGACCCACAGTAAACACATATAGAGTCATATTTAGGCTACCTGTAGACCCACAGTCACATATATAAGGTCATATTTATGCTGCCTGTAGACCCACAATCACACATATAAGGTCATATTTATGCTGCCTGTAGACCCACAGTAAACACATATAGAGTCACATTTAGGCTACCTGTAGACCCACAGTCACATATATAAGGTCATATTTAGGCTACCTGTAGACCCACAGTCACATATATAAGGTCCTATTTAGGCTACCTATAGACCCACAATCACATATATAAGGTCATATTTATGCTGCCTGTAGACCCACAGTTGCACATATAAAGTCATATTTAGGCTACCTGGAGACCGACAGTCACATATATAAGGTCATATTTAGGCTGCCTGTAGACCCACAGTCACACATATAAGGTCATATTTAGGCTGCCTGGAGACCCACAGTCACACATGTAAAGTCATATTTAGGCTACCTGGAGACCCACAGTCACACATATAAGGTCATATTTAGGCTGCCTGGAGACCCACAGTCACTGTCGTGTCCTCCTTTAAAGTGTCGTCCCTGGAGTGAAGAGAGTCAACACCCACATTATAATATTTTACTTTCCTATCAATATCTTGGAGAATCCACCAGCTTCACACTCCATCAGCCCATGGACACCTTTTCCTATCACTCTCTCACTGTCGTACTATGCCCCCTCTCATACTTCCCCATCGCAACATGCTCAACAACTCTTGCTTCTAAAAATTAATAAAGATTAATTTATTAAAAGAAAAGTGTAACGTATATGAGGCGTGTATGCGAAGAAAATGTGTGTCGTGTATTATAACATAAATGTGTATGTCAGCCTTCAAAGTTCAGGATCATAGTGCACACGTCATGGCAAGGATTACACGACATCACACGAGTCAGTACAATAGACCTCACCGAAGTCGTATCCTTCTCTCCAGACATGTCTTCCTCCAGGAGCTCTGATGACCATGAGATCTGAATCCCATGTAAATATATAATCCGTGGAAATACTATTGTTCCTAACACAACGGTTCCTAATAGTTTTAGAGAAACCACGATCTCATAATTCTGCACAGTGAAAAATAATGGAACGCTGTCTCGTGAACATGACGGTTTCTTCTAGCGAAATGATCTATATTTTCACTCTTAAACAGTCATAGTCTAGACTAAAATGGCCTGCTTTATTCACTAGATATAGTCTGAAAGTTCTGATTTCCTAGATACGTGGAACAACTACACTTCAATGTTTAGTTTCATCTAATGTGAACATCAGTTCCTACTGATCTAGTTCCTCATGGGCTGAACATCCATCACTTCAGGTGTGTTAACGATTGGTATGCACTCATGTAGGATACAGATACCATTAAGCTCCACCGAGAAATGTGTATTAACTTCTTCCGTTGCGAAAGTTGTTGGCCCATCTCTCTACATCATAATTTATCCGGGATCGGATTTTTATTGGTTCCGAGTTCTTCATTCCAACCAGAGGAACCTTAGGCAAAACCGCCTCATTCCGGGATGGCTACTACACGTTGCCATAACGACACATGCTAGTTAATATTAAATTAATCTAACACTGTAGAGCTCTCCCACAAACACGCCCATCATAATCCACGGTTTTAGTTCAACTCCCCATCTCCCATCATGGTTTTTTTTTGGCAAAACCTAAAATTGGTCACGTGACGGTATTCTTCCGGTGCACAAAGGTGTTATTTGGACATATCATCCATTGTCAAGAATCCATTTTCCCTGGCTTAGTCACTGTCAAAGTTGTCATCACTTGTTTTGACTCCCCCAACAAACTAACGAGTTACTGTATGATCCCAACAACAGTTTTCCCCAACAAGCTGCCAATCTTCTTGCTGTCCGGAAACTATAAATTGACAGACGGACTGTTTTCTTCTGAGCTGAGTACTTCCGCTTTCAATCCAACCTGTTTATAAACTGTCAAAGCGATGTATGATTCAGCTCACCCACTTTCCCTACACATCTGCAGCCGTTACCTTTTCCCGACCTGTGATGGCTGACATTCGATTGCAACCAGGATCCGACGGGTTCCATCTGTATTCGAATGTTGACAAACTGTCAAAGCGATGCCGGGATTTTCCTCACTCACCACCGAATGTTCCCATTCTGTCCACCGGATGTACACGTGCAGCCACCAATATTGTCCTGGGATTTTGACATCCGATTTGTTTTTACTGTTAGTTAAAATAGTTGTCGCTGGCAGATAGGCCGTTTAATCAGAAAGCCTCTATAATAATCAACGGGTTAAACGCAAGGTTTTATTTTGTGACATAGACCCCCTCTTAAGAGAGTAGTCCATCTCACTCTTCTCCACCGTGAGTTTAATCCAGATGATTCATTCTTCTTCTTCAGGAGCTGGGTGTCTTGACAAGAAATCCGCTCCAACATTTTCCTTCCCAGGAATGTACTCCACTGTGAAGTTATAGGGTTGAAGTAACAACGACCACCGCATCAAACGGGCGTTGAGCTTCTGAGAAGTAGCCAGGAACATCAGGGGCTGATGATCCGACTGGACTCGAAACTTAACTCCATACAAATATACAAATATTTTTGCACTGCCCATACGAGGGACAAGCACTCTCTCTCGACGGTTGAATAATTCCTCTCCGCCTGTAGAAGTTTCTTACTTGCGTATGCTACAGGTTTCAAAACCGAAGCATCGTCTTTTCCTTCCTGTAACAAAGCGGCTCAAATTCCAATCGCACTCGCATCCGTTCTCAACACAAATGGTTTGGAAAGGTCAGGGAGCTGTAATACAGGTTTGCTGACCAAGGCCTCCTTTAACTGACTATAGGCAGTCTCACATTCTGGTGTCCAAATGATTTGGTCCGGGAATCCCTTTTTCAAGGTTTCCGTCAACGGAGCTCCCAGTTCAGTGAAATGTGGGATAAATTTGTGGTAGAACCCACACAACGAGAGAAAAGATCGCACATCCTTCTTCGTTTTTGGCCTTGGTGCATTTCTGATTTTCTCCAGGTTCTTCTCTTCTGGGACAATGTGTCCTGGAGTGATGGTGTGACCTAGAAATTCCAGAGTTTGGTAACCAATCATGCACTTGGTTGGACGAGCAGTAAGCCCTGCTTCCTTGAGTCTATTAAACACTCTCTCCAAGGATTGTAAGTGGTCATCCAAGCTGTCACTGGAAATCAGAATATCATCCATGAAAGAGATGATGGATGGATCCTGTAACGGATCTAGTAATGTCCTCATCATGCGTGTAAACACACTAGGCGCATTGCTGAGTCCAAAGGGCATGACCTTGAATTCGTAGTGTCTACTGGGTGTACTGAAAGCCAACAGTGGTCGAATCTCCGGTTTGACTGGTATCTGATAGTACCCCCGACTCAGATCCACCTTTGAAAAGTACCGAGCCTTATGGAGCCTAGCGAATAACTGAGTTGGATTCGGCAAAGGTTCCACCTGAAACTGTGTCTGACTGTTCAGAAGTCGGTAATCTATACACAACCGGTGTTCTCCACTTGGTTTGCGTAACAAAACTACCCCCGCATTGTATGGGGAGGTGGATGGTGCAATCACGTCATCCTCGAGCAGTTTCTGTATTTCTTCCTCCAGGGCCTTTTCTTTAGAGAATGGCACTGGGTAAACCTTTTGACGAACAGGTTCCTGCGTGGTCAAAGTCATCTCAAACTCCACCAACCTCGTTCGTCCTGGTTTATCAGTCAGTATCTCCTTATGAGACTTGAGAACCTGGGTTATCTTTTCCCTCTCCTGTGAGGTCAGATCAGGGTTCACTTGTACATCCCTATATGTTTCCTGGTGTACCAAGGGATATTCACTGCCCTCGTTGGTTCCCACTTCAGTCTCCACTGCAACTGCCATTGCCATGAGGTGAGCTGCCTTGTCTCCGGGTCTCTCTTCGTATTTCCGCAAGAGATTGATATGGAAAATCTTCGACTTTCCCCGGATCCGGATCTGATATTTGGTTCTGGATATCACCCTTTCCACGGGAAATGGTCCTTGCCAACCTATCTCCAGTTTGTTGTTTCCCGTTGGGAGTAGCAACAAGACTTTATCTCCCACCTCTAGAGATCTTTCTTTAGACCTACGGTTGTAGTAAGCCGCATGTCTTTTCCTGGCCTTTTTCAAGTTTTGATTTGCCAGAGTCCATCCCTTGTAGAGGTTTTCTTTCAGTTCCTCCACGTATTTATAGGATGAGATCACTTCTTCTGACGTCCCCTCTTCAGTCCAACTCCTCAACATGGCTTTCAACGGTCCTTTGAATGGACGACCAAACAGCAACGTAGCGGGTGGTAGTCCTGTTGAGCCATGAGGAACTTCCCGATAGACAAAGAGTGCTGCTGGGATATATTCATCCCACCTATCAGGTTTTTCCTGCGCTAGTTTCCTGAGCATTGTCATCAACGTGCCGCTGAAACGCTCTACTTGTCCATTGGCTTGAGGGTGGTAAGGGCTGGTATGTATGTGGTTAGAGTGAAACACCCTAAATACCTCTTCCATGAGTTTTCCACAAAACTGAGATCCATTGTCCGTCAGAATTTGATCCGGAAAGCCTAATCTGGTAAAGGCCTCCATCAGTGCGTCCGCCACTCTTTTCGAGTCAATCGTGGTCAACGGTATAGCCTCACCCCACATTGTACAGCAATCCACCATTGTAAGTAAATACATGTTCCTCTTCCTAGTCCTGGGAAGTGGATCCACGATATCGACGGCTACCCTCTCGAAAGGAGAGTTCATGATGGGCATCTCACCCAACACCACCGGTGCTGTCCAGTGTTTCGGGCTGGTATGTATGAGGTTAGAGTGAAACACCCTAAATATCTCTTCCATGAGTTTTCCACAAAACTGAGATCCATTGTCCGTCAGAATTTGATCCGGAAAGCCTAATCTGGTAAAGGCCTCCATCAGTGCGTCCGCCACTCTTTTCGAGTCAATCGTGGTCAACGGTATGGCTTCACCCCATATTGTACAGCAATCCACCATTGTAAGTATATACATGTTCCTCTTCCTAGTCCTGGGAAGTGGACCCACGATATCGATGGCTACCCTCTCGAAAGGAGAGTTCATGATGGGCATCTCACCCAACACCACCGGTGCTGTCCAGTGTTTCGGTGCCACCCTCTGGCACTCAGGGCATGACTTCACATACCGACGGACATCATCTGTCATTCCCGGCCAATAGTAATGGCAGGAAATCCGCTGCATGGTGGCGGCAATACCCATGTGTCCACTAAAGGAGATGGTATGCCCCATATGAAGAATCTGGGACCGGTGAGCTTTCGGGACGACCAACTGACCGTATAGGTTGTCTCCCCTTCCTGCTCTCCTGTAGAGTATCCTATTCTTCATGTAGTACTGCCCCGTCCTGGTGGATCAGCACTTTTCTGCAGCTTTCTGTAGCAAGGACGTAAAGTATCATCCTCACTCTGGGCAGTTCGTATCTCCCCCGGCATTGGGTTAGTCACAATTGCGTCTGCCTCTTCCGTTTTCGTCTGAGAGCGAGTCTGCATTGCTCCCATATGGATTGGCTCCCTGGGCATTCCCAGAAAGACATACCGGAAACCTAGGATTACTGGAAAAATGGGATCGGTCAATACAGCGGCCTTGATGGTGCCGGTGACGTACCTTGACCGAATCTCCACATTAGCAATGGGCAACTTCATGACCACAGCACTCTTCTGTGCAGGCTGTATCTCCGTGGTTTCACCTGTGAATTGTTCTGGATGTACCAGATCCGCAGAAATCACGGCCTCCCCGTTCAGCCCTGTGTCGTATAAACACTCCACTTGACGACCGTTAACCTCTACCAATTCCACTACAGGTGGTTTTTCCTGGTCTGGAGTCTCTTCCTCGGCCTCGACCTGTTCGGTGGGCTCCACCTTAGGTTTCCCGGGCCACCCGACGAATTGAGTGTCTCCTGACTTTCCCCTGCAGTCAATAGCATTGTGCGTGTTTGACTTGCAGTGGTTGCACCATTTCCCTGTCCTAGATTTTCTAGTGCCGGACTTGAGTGAGCTCTCCTGGTGGCGAGCTTCCTTGTTGACCTTGGCATTTTCAGTGACAACCTCCTTGGAAGTCACTTGACATGCTGCGAAGTGAGGGTTCTTAGCCTTCGATTTGCAGTCCCTCGTATTGTGAGAGGGTGACTTACAAATTGAACATCACTTCTCCGACCACGGTTGTTTTGGTGTAGAGCTTGAAGTGCTCTTGCTTCCCTCCTTCTTCTTCTCTGAACTATCCTCTGATTTTTTTCACATAAGGTTCCCACTTTTTTGTTCCTGAGTTTTTGGCTTTCTTCTTATCATGTTTCTCTTGACTTTTGGTGTTGGTGGAAAGGTTTTCCCCTGCCTCCCCATGTACCTCGACGAAACGTTCTGCTAATTTAGTCACGAGGTCAATACGTTCCGCTCCTTGTTCTCCCAGGAACGTCCTGAGAGGTTAAGACATTTGCTTCTTCAACTGGTCGACCACCATGAGCTCTTCCAGACTCTCATAGTCATGTGCGAACCTAGCCAAATCCATCCACTTATGGAGATAAGATTTTAGACGCAAACTGTAGGCGGCAAACAACTCCCCCGGTTCTCGTTTCGCTGCTCGAAATTGTTTCCGGTAGGTATGTGACGTAACCTCGAATCGTTTCGGCAGAGCCGTCTTTAACTCGTCATAATTGTTCTCATGTCCTGGTGGCAGGCGAGAATAAACCTCGTAGCCTGTCCCGCGTAATCCCTGGGATAGCTTGAGATTCCATTTGTTACGCTCCAGACCCATAGCAACTGACATAGCCTCGAAGCGTTGAAGGTACTGGTCAATCTTCTCTTTGTCCTCCTCGTAGACCGCTAAAGGAAACTTCATAGCATGGTACCCATGTCCACCTACTAGTGTTGAGCCTGGGATGGAGGAACCTCCAACTGCTCCCTCAGTTTCCCCATTAGATTGACTCTTCAGCTCGAGTTCCCTCATCCGGTACTCATGTTCCCTTTTCTGAGCCTCCTGCTCCGCTTCCCGTTTCCTAGCAGTTTCCTCAACTTCAAGTTTCCTAGCTGCCTGCTCCGCTTCCAATTTCCTAGTTGCTTGCTCATTTTCCAATTTCCTAGCTTCTTGTTCCAACTCCATCCTTCTCAATTCCAACTCGGCCTTTCGATCTTCCCGTTCTGCTTGACGATACTCTCTCTCCACTTCCTGTATGTAATCCGTTAAAGCAGACCCCGACAATCCCATGTCTTCCCCCTTTGCCTTTAATTCTAACGTGGTTAGTTTAGGGGTGGCCATTATACAGAGAGGTAAGCTAACAGGTCGAGTACAATATAACTGCAAATTACTATACAGATATATGAACAAGTACTATAAATCTAGATATTACCACACACAGCACATTCACTCAGTGACAAGAGTAGAATCAGGACCACAGACCTATGCAGACGTGTGAAGTGTGAACAGGTAAGATATTAGTCCTAACCCCTATCCACATTCACTCTAGCTGGATTCTCCAATATGATATCTCCCTCTTATAACTAAGGATCCCGTGTCAAAAGACCCCGTTGTCAGAAGATCCCACTGTCAAAGGTTCCTGCTTGCAGGAGATCTCGCTGTCCAAGGATTCCGTTTACTAGAGATCCCGCTGTTCAAGGATTCCGTTTACGAGAGATCCCGCTGTCCAAAGATCCCGTTATCGAGAGATCCCGCTGTCCAAGGATTCCGTTTACGAGATATCCCGCTGTCCAAAGATCCCGGACGAGCTCCCAATAATGTCGTGTCCTCCTTTAAAGTGTCGTCCCTGGAGTGAAGAGAGTCAACACCAACATTATAATATTTTACTTTCCTATCAATATCTTGGAGAATCCACCAGCTTCCGCCCAACACACTCCATCAGCCCATGGACACCTTTTCCTATCACTCTCTCACTGTCGTACTATGCCCCTCTCATACTTCCCCAACGCAACATACTCAACAACTCTTGCTTCTAAAATTAATAAAGATTAATTTATTAAAAGAAAAGTGTAACGTATATGAGGCGTGTATGCGAAGAAAATGTGTGTCGTGTATTATAACATAAATGTGTATGTCAGCCTTCAAAGTTCAGGATCATAGTGCACACATAATGGCAAGGATTACACGACATCACACGAGTCAGTACAATAGACCTCACCGAAGTCGTATCCTTCTCTCCAGACATGTCTTCCTCCAGGAGCTCTGATGACCATGAGATCTGAATCCCATGTAAATATATAATCCGTGGAAAATACTATTGTTCCTAACACAACGTTTCCTAATAGTTTTAGAGAAACCACGATCTCATAATTCTGCACAGTGAAAAATAATGGAACACTGTCTCGTGAACATGACGGTTTCTTCTAGCGAAATGATCTATATTTTCACTCTTAAACAGTCATAGTCTAGACTAAAATGGCTTGCTTTATTCACTAGATATAGTCTGAAAGTTCTGATTTCCTAGATACGTGGAACAACTACACTTCAATGTTTAGTTTCATCTAATGTGAATATCAGTTCCTACTGATCTAGTTCCTCATGGGCTGAACATCCATCACTTCAGGTGTGTTAACGATTGGTATGCACTCATGTAGGATACAGATACCATTAAGCTCCACCGAGAAATGTGTATTAACTTCTTCCGTTGCGAAAGTTGTTGGCCCATCTCTCTACATCATAATTTATCCGGGATCGGATTTTTATTGGTTCCGGTTTCTTCATTCCATCCAGAGGAACCTTAGGCAAACCGCCTCATTCCGGGATGGCTACTACACTTTGCCATAACGACACATGCTAGTTAATATTAAATTAATCTAACACTGTAGAGCTCTCCCACAAACACGTCCATCATAATCCACGGTTTTAGTTCAACTCCCCATCTCCAATCATGGTTTTTTGGCAAAACCTAAAATTGGTCACGTGACGGTATTCTTCCGGTCCACAAAGGTGTTATTTGGACATATCATCCATTGTCAAGAATCCATTTTCCCTGGCTTAGTCACTGTCAAAGTTGTCATCACTTGTTTTGACTCCCCCAACAAACTAACGAGTTACTGTATGATCCCAACAACAGTTTTCCCCAACAAGCTGCCAATCTTCTTGCTGTCCGGAAACTATAAATTGACAAACGGACTGTTTTCTTCTGAGCTGAGTACTTCCGCTTTCAATCCAACCTGTTTATAAACTGTCAAAGCGATGTATGATTCAGCTCACCCACTTTCCCTACACATCTGCAGCCGTTACCTTTTCCCGACCTGTGATGGCTGACATCCGATTGCAACCAGGATCCGACGGGTTCCATCTCTATTCGAATGTTGACAAACTGTCAAAGCGATGCCGGGATTTTCCTCACTCACCACCGAATGTTCCCATTCTGTCCACCGGATGTACACGTGTAGCCACCAATATTGTCCTGGGATTTTGACATCCGATTTGTTTTTACTGTTAGTTAAAATAGTTGTCGCTGGCAGATAGGCCGTTTAATCAGAAAGCCTCTATAATAATCAACGGGTTAAACGCAAGGTTTTATTTTGTGACAGTCACACATATAAGGTCATACTTAGGCTACTTGTAGAATCACAGTCACATATATAACGTCATATATAGGCTACCTGTAGACCCACAGTCACACATATAAGGTCATATTTAGGCTACCTGGAGACCCACAGTCACACATATAAGGTCATATTTAGGCTACCTGGAGACCCACAGTCACACATATAAGGTCATATTTAGGCTACCTGGAGACCCACAGTCACACATGTAAGGTCATACTTAAGCTACTTATAGACCCACAGTCACATATATAACGTCATATTTAGGCTGCCTGTAGACCCACAGTCACACATTTAAGGTCATATTTAGGCTGCCTATAGACCTACAGGAGACAAATGAACATCGTAAACTGATTAGAGAAATTAGACGTAGACAGTCAAAATGTTTTGGACATGTTATGAGAAGAAATGGATTGGAGAACTTGGTGACAACTGGCAAGATCGAAGGAAACAGACCAAGAGGCAGACCGAGAGGAAACTACCTGGATGGCTTGGCCACATGGCATGGGCGAGACAGGAACACTGAGCTGATCCACGACACTGGTGATCGAGTGAAATGGCGAGTCATGACCGCACACGCTTTCCGGAATGGCACATGATTGATTGATTGATAGACCTACAGTCACACATATAAGGTAAAATTTAGGCTGTCTGGAGACCCACAGTCACACATATAAGGTCATATTTAGGCTGGGACACATTTAAGGTCTTATTTAGGCTGCCTGGAGAATCAATCGGCTATGTGGTGAATATATGGTGATAGCGAATCAATCGGCCAGGTGGTCAATCAATCGGCCATGTGGTCAATATATGGTGATAGCCAATCAATCGGCCATGTGGTCAATCAATCGGCCATGTGGGCAATCAATCGGCCAACCCACAGTCACACATATAAGGTCATATTTAGGCTGCCTATAGACCTTCAGTCACACATTTAAGGTCATATTTAGGCTGCCTGTAGACCAACAGTCACACATATAAGGTCATATTTAGGCTGCCTGGAGACCAGCAGTCACACATTTATGGTCACATGAGGGCAGTCAATAAGTAAGTCACAGATGGATGTAGAAAAATAACTACATATCATAACAAATTGAAGGCAGTTTATTTTTATACATACATTGTCCCTTTATTTCTCAAAATAATTTCCACCTTTATTGATACACTTATCCCATCATTTTATCAGTCCTCCCAAACCGGTTGCATGGAACAGCGTGCTCTGTTTTCTAAACCATGTTTTACTTCACATTCAACTTCGGCGTCATTCGCGAAATGTCACCCGCCAAGGTGTGTTTTCAGTGGACTAAAAAGGTGGAAATCACTAGATTCTAAGTTGGGGCTGTAAGGTGGATGTTCCAGAACTTCCCACATTAGTTTTTTAATCGAACCGTAAAGTAATCTGGCATTGTCATGAAGAAGCAACACTCCTCTAGTCAGCAGCCCTGAGCGTTTTCTTCGAATTGCATCATGAAGCATCGATAGAAGCGTCTCAAGTACGATTCAGAATTCACATCGTCACCGTTTCTTCTTGAAATTGGTTAAAAGCACTCCTTGACAATCCAGAACACTGTCAGCAGTAACTCTTCCCTGCTGATGGCGTAACCTTGAATTTTTGGACACAAGGCGAAGAAGGATGTTTTCTACCCAGCTATGCACCGCTTTACGGAACAACCATTTGTCAACATAAACAGTAAGCATTTCCTTATTAATATCCTCTGCAGTCCTTTTGCCCCCCCCCCCCAAAAATAAAAAAAAAAAAAAACTGCACAACAGCACGTTGCTCTGTAGCTGTACACTCCGTAAGTACAGTACGCCATTTTGTTTATGCGCTGCGCATGCGCATGAGACACCTTATCGCCACCTGACAAACGGAAATATAAAGTTCGATGTTGCTGTCACCTAATGACACCTGTAGAAATCACCAACTACATTTACCTGCCATCCCTGAGAACTGTGTGACTTGCGTATTAACTCACCCTCATATTTACGCTGCCTGGAGACCCACAGTCACACATATAAGATCATATTTAGACTGCCTGGAGACCCACAGTCACACATATAAGGTCATATTTAGGCTGCCTGTAGACCCACAGTCACACATATAAGGTCATATTTAGGCTGCCTGTAGACCCACAGTCACACATATAAGATCATATTTAGGCTGCCTGGAGACCCACAGTCACACATATAAGATCATATTTAGGCTGCCTGTAGACCCACAGTCACACATATAAGATCATATTTAGGCTGCCTGTAGACCCACAGTCACACATATAAGATCATATTTAGGCTGCCTGGAGACCCACAGTCACACATATAAGGTCACATTTAGGCTGCCTGTAGACCCACAGTCACACGTATAAGATCATATTTAGACTGCCTGGAGACCCACAGTCACACATATAAGGTCATATTTAGGCTGCCTGTAGACCCACAGTCACGGAAATCCTCTCTCGGGGGTGGGTTGGAATACATGACCATTGGACCCACAGGCCACCATGCTGACCGCTGCACCACGACTGATGCCCAAAGAAGATTCTGTGCCCTTATACAACAGCAGATAATGGCCACATCTCCATTTATTTTTGTCACTATTTCCCGTCGAAATGTCCTACAGATGACATGAACACACAAGGGAGTGCATAAGACAACATGCAATTATTGGACAGTTGCTGAAGGTTTTATCGTCGGCCGCAATGTTTACTTTTGTGTTCACTGTGAAAATGTCACGGCAATCAAGATTGTTGTTTGCACCGAGATTCATGCCAGCTTGTGTTGATTGTTTTGCCCTGAGAGTGCCCGGCTTATCGTTGATCTGAAACTTAACTTTTTACAATTAAATGTTTAAATTACATTAAACTTGTTTGAAGGTCGGGAAATAACAACACATGCACAACCACACAAAACATGAGACATCACCTCATGCAGGCGGGACATATTTAGTTGAGAAATCACACATTTTTGAAACTGTAATTCTCAACACAAGCTATTACAACGCTAAACCTTAAATTCAAATTATCGAAAATCTAAACCTTAAATTCAAATAATTGAAACGCTAAATCTCAATACGACTCCGAAGAGAAATCTGATACAGAAGTAGCCCAGCCCATTATCTTGTTGATGAAATGTGGACTCAAGTTCTCTGGATCTCCTAATTCTGACCAGGGATTTTCTTGTTCAAGATAATGTGTTTCTTAATTCACTTGTTCATGAATTGCAAATCGTTTAGCTGATGTTTGTACGTCGACAGTTACGATTCAAAGATTCGCGAAAGCGAGACATGGACATATCGGTGACAGGTGCAACGACGTATTATGGCCATAAGACGAGAAGATGGTATGTAGGGAGCCGTAATAAACACAGTCAAGATATCAACTTGGGCTGATGATAATAGACATCCACAGCAGGGTGACCTGGGTGATCTGAACGAAGCCCGTTAAAGAGAGGAAAGTCACGAAGATACAACCAGGCAGGTGACCTCATCAAGCGGATACACTGGACAGAGAAGTGGATGGACAGTGGCACACACAAAAGCTGCATCTACCAGGTAGTCATGACACTGGACACAGGATTTGATTGACTGCGGCACACACAAGAGCTGCATCCACCAGGTAGTCATGACATGACTTTGTTGTCAAAGAATTGCTTCAAAACAGATGTTGAATGAAAGAATGTATGAGAGGAAATAGAGAAGAAGGGCAGAATGTCAGACGGGCCTGCGTGCCCAATTCTTAACCCTTTGAAATAAAGATTTTCGTTCGTTCGTTCGTTCGACAAAGGGCAGAAAATGTAACAGGTGCAATGGCTCGTCAGAAGTGGAGATACAACAACTGACAAATGCCAACAGATATGAGACAATAGTGTACACGAATGGTTAGGTATCATGAAGTGAGACACATGGCTGAGACCTGTCCTCTAGAGTAAAGGGGAAGTCTGGTTCTACAGGTCTACAGACTCAACTATGTCAATGAAGGTTCAGACATTCAATGTGTGGCTGGTAGAAGAGTTACAAGAGCACTCACTCTTTGTTTCCCAGTTTGCATTGCGTTCAGTTCAAAATTAACACGTATGGCATAAATGAAGGTAGCACTGACATGGATATACTGTCCGGGGACTAACATGGATATACTGTCCGGTGACTAACATGGAAATACTGTCCGGGGACTAACATGGCTATACTGTCCGGTGACTAACACGGATATACTGTCCAGGGACTAACATTGATATACTGTCAGGTGACTTACATGGATATACTGCCCAGGGACTAACATGGATATACTGTCCGGTGACTAACATGGATATACGGTCCGGTGACTAACATGGATACACTGTCCAGGGACTAACATGGATATACTGTCCAGGGACTAGCACGGATATACTGTCCGGGGACTGACAAGGATATACTGTCTAGGGACTGACAAGGATATACTGTCTAGGGACTGACAAGGATATACTGTCCGGGGACTAACGACTAACATGGATATACTGTCTGGGGAGTAACATGGATATTGTGTCCGGATCATGCAGGAGAGCGAGGTAACGAGTGAGCAGATGTATTATTGACTAAAGCGTCAATAGTTCGGATACTCACGAAGGATAAGGCAGACATTCTAAAGACTACCTATGAACGAGTGCAGGTGGCAGATACAATGACAAATGAAGGAAGTGTCAATTTGGAGATGAGCGTAGCGCTGACAAGGAGGATTACAACCAACGTGCCACTGGAATGATGACAGTCTACACCTTATGACATTTAGTTTGGAAGGCGGACGGTCTATTGGTTTGTCGGGGGTGGGGAAGGGGGGAATTAGAGGCAATTCTGAAATAAATAAATTAATCAATTGAGCTCGGTGAGAGGAGACACTATTTCAACAAACAGAGCAGACAGAAAGCTGCCGACAGAAGGTCCGACTCTGTGACTGATGGAGACCTGGTTATATAACGCAGCAACTCGTGATATCATGTGTGACTGAATGAGGACAAATATATTAGCAAGACAGCAAGCAGGAAAAACTGGCTAATTGGTATATTAAAATATCCAGTCATTTGCCATCTCCTGAATGAAGGTTGGCTGCAATGGATCTCTAACACTATCTCTCGTTTTGAGTACAGTATAAAATAACACAAAGTAATGCAGCTTTACAGAAGAGAATTACGAAACATACAGAATGTTGCGCCTACTAGTCTTTATCAGCAAACAAATACATCCACAAAACACAACATATAGTCACGGAAAGACCCTCTGGTGACTACATCAAGGCATAAGGACGGGATGATACCCAGATAGCAACATATAACGATTAATAGAAGAAGATAGTACACTTAGTTGCAGTTGTAAAAATAGTAAAATACGAATACAATTTGGTGATTCTGTCAGATTGTTGTTCGTCCATCTGTTGATGTTATCTTCCCACTTGTATCGTTGTCTGCCTCTTGCTGGCTTGACGCAAAACATACCATTCCGTATGGTGTTTATAAGAATGTTAAGTCTTCTAACGTGGCCAAACAATTGAAACATTAAATTGTTCTAATTATTTTATATTGAAGGCATATTAGGGCAAGGAAAAGCTGCATGTCAGAAAATGAAGAGTACCTTCTGCAATACGTCACTATCATTGAATATCAGAAAGAGAGTGCTGAAGTGCTATATAGAACCTGTTTTGTTGTATGGCAGTGAATCTTGGAATGTAAATGAACAAATTAAGAAGAAATTAGAAGCAACAGAGATGTGGTTCCTAAGACCAATGTTGCGAATGCCTTGGATTGCCAGAGTAACTAACGATGACTGCCTGAAACAGGCTAATGAAACTAGAACATTATATACAACAATAAGAAATAGACAAACAACTTTCTTCGGTCATGTGATGAGAAGAGAGGCATTGGAGAATATCGTGACAACTGGAAAGACCCAGGGAAAGAGAAACAGAGGCCGACTAAGAGAAATGATGCTGGATGGATTAAGACGATGGCATGGAGGAATATCATCACAGAGTTGATCCAGAACACCAAAGACCGTGATATGTGGAGAGCCATGAACGCCTACACCACTTGGTGATAATAATGGTGAAGGAGTTATAGAAAGTGATGTTGGTGGATGTCATACCAGAAACAGTATATCTTAAATGCCAATCATGGGTGGGCATTAAATAGTTACAGTTTATCAAGTGGAATTATCAATATCTCTGAGCCAATCATGGGTGGGCATTCAATAGTTATAGTTTATCAAGTGGAATTATGAATATCTCTGAGCCAATCATGGGTAGGCATTCAATAGTTACAGTTTATCAAGTGGAATTATGAATATCTCTGAGCCAATCATGGGTAGGCATTCAATAGTTACAGTTTATCAAGTGGAATTATGAATATCTCTGAGCCAATCATGGGTAGGCATTCAATAGTTACAGTTTATCAAGTGGAATTATGAATATCTCTGAGCCCAATCATGGGTGGGCATTCAATAGTTACAGTTTATCAAGTGGAATTATGAATATCTCTGAGCCAATCATGGGTGGGCATTCAAAGTTACAGTTTATCAAGTGGAATTATGAATATCTCTGAGCCAATCATGGGTAGGCATTCAATAGTTACAGTTTATCAAGTGGAATTATGAATATCTCTGAGCCAATCATGGGTAGGCATTCAATAGTTACAGTTTATCAAGTGGAATTATGAATATCTCTGAGCCAATCATGGGTAGGCATTCAATAGTTACAGTTTATCAAGTGGAATTATGAATATCTCTGAGCCAATCATGGGTGGGCATTCAATAGTTACAGTTTATCAAGTGGAATTATGAATATCTCTGAGCCAATCATGGGTGGGCATTCAATAGTTACAGTTTATCAAGTGGAATTATGAATATCTCTGAGCCAATCATGGGTGGGCATTCAATAGTTACAGTTTATCAAGTGGAATTATGAATATCTCTGAGCCAATCATGGGTAGGCATTCAATAGTTACAGTTTATCAAGTGGAATTATGAATATCTCTGAGCCAATCATGGGTGGGCATTCAATAGTTACAGTTTATCAAGTGGAATTATGAATATCTCTGAGCCAATCATGGGTAGGCATTCAATAGTTACAGTTTATCAAGTGGAATTATGAATATCTCTGAGCCAATCATGGGTAGGCATTCAATAGTTACAGTTTATCAAGTGGAATTATGAATATCTCTGAGCCAATCATGGGTAGGCATTCAATAGTTACAGTTTATCAAGTGGAATTATGAATATCTCTGAGCCAATCATGGGTGGGCATTCAATAGTTACAGTTTATCAAGTGGAATTATGAATATCTCTGAGCCAATCATGGGTGGGCATTCAATAGTTACAGTTTATCAAGTGGAATTATGAATATCTCTGAGCCAATCATGGGTGGCATTCAATAGTTACAGTTTATCAAGTGGAATTATGAATATCTCTGAGCCAATCATGGGTAGGCATTCAATAGTTACAGTTTATCAGTGGAATTATGAATATCTCTGAGCCAATCATGGGTGGGCATTCAATAGTTACAGTTTATCAAGTGGAATTATGAATATCTCTGAGCCAATCATGGGTGGGCATTCAATAGTTACAGTTTATCAAGTGGAATTATGAATATCTCTGAGCCAATCATGGGTGGGCATTCAATAGTTACAGTTTATCAAGTGGAATTATGAATATCTCTGAGCCAATCATGGGTAGGCATTCAATAGTTACAGTTTATCAAGTGGAATTATGAATATCTCTGAGCCAATCATGGGTGGGCATTCAATAGTTACAGTTTATCAAGTGGAATTATGAATATCTCTGAGCCAATCATGGGTAGGCATTCAATAGTTACAGTTTATCAAGTGGAATTATGAATATCTCTGAGCCAATCATGGGTAGGCATTCAATAGTTACAGTTTATCAAGTGGAATTATGAATATCTCTGAGCCAATCATGGGTAGGCATTCAATAGTTACAGTTTATCAAGTGGAATTATGAATATCTCTGAGCCAATCATGGGTGGGCATTCAATAGTTACAGTTTATCAAGTGGAATTATGAATATCTCTGAGCCAATCATGGGTGGGCATTCAATAGTTACAGTTTATCAAGTGGAATTATGAATATCTCTGAGCCAATCATGGGTGGGCATTCAATAGTTACAGTTTATCAAGTGGAATTATGAATATCTCTGACAGCTGGGATTATCAGACAATGAGTAAGAATTAAATTATAGTGTCAGTTTAGTTTAGTTTTAGTTTAGTCGATGGATCAACATCACGGCATACGGGTGTAACCCATAATTGCTCCGTTCTCCTCCTAACTCAAACCTGAGTCTCGAGAAACTCAGCTCAGTGCACGAACTCCGTAGCACCGGCGAGGATCCTTTAATACTGTAATCCTTAAATAGTGTCAGTGAGTCGGGACAGAAGACAATGGCCACGAATGAAATTATACACCCAGTCAGTCATGAACCGACCACACTGAGCAAGAATTAAATTATAGTCTGTCAGTCAGTCAGTCAGTCAGTCAGTCAGTCATGAACCGACCATATTGAGCAAGAATTAAATTATAGTCTGTCAGTCAGTCAGTCAGTCAGTCAGCCAGTCAGTCATGAACCGACCACACTGAGCAAGAATTAAATTATAGTCAGTCAGTCAGTCAGTCAGTCAGTCAGTCAGCCAGTCAGTCAGTCAGTCAGCCAGTCAGTCATGAACCGACCACACTGAGCAAGAATTAAATTATAGTCTGTCAGTCAGTCAGTCAGTCAGTCAGTCAGTCATGAACCGACCACACTGAGCAAGAATTAAATTATAGTCTGTCCGTCAGTCAGTCAGTCAGTCAGTCAGTCAGTCAGCCAGTCAGTGAGTCAGTCAGTCAGTCAGTCAGTCAGCCAGTCAGTTAGTCAGTCAGCCAGGCAGTCATGAACCGACCACACTGAGCAAGAATTAAATTATAGTCTGTCAGTCAGTCAGTCAGTCAGTCAGTCATGAACCGACCACACTGAGCAAGAATTAAATTATAGTCTGTCAGTCAGTCAGTCAGTCAGTCAGTCAGTCAGTCAGTCATGAACCGACCACACTGAGCAAGAATTAAATTATAGTCTGTCAGTCAGTCAGTCAGTTAGTCAGTCAGCCAGTCAGTCATGAACCGACCACACTGAGCAAGAATTAAATTATAGTCTGTCAGTCAGTCAGTCAGTCAGCCAGTCAGTCATGAACCGACCACACTGAGCAAGAATTAAATTATAGTCAGTCAGTGAGTCAGTCAGTCAGCCAGTCAGTCATGAACCGACCACACTGAGCAAGAATTAAATTATAGTCAGTCAGTCAGTCAGTCAGTCATGAACCGACCATATTGAGCAAGAATTAAATTATAGTCTGTCAGTCAGTCAGTCAGTCAGTCAGTCAGCCAGTCAGTCATGAACCGACCACACTGAGCAAGAATTAAATTATAGTCAGTCAGTCAGTCAGTCAGTCAGTCATGAACCGACCACACTGAGCAAGAATTAAATTATAGTCAGTCAGTCAGTCAGTCAGTCAGCCAGTCAGTCATGAACCGACCACACTGAGCAAGAATTAAATTATAGTCTGTCAATCAGTCAGTCAGTCAGTCAGTCAGTTAGCCAGTCAGTCATGAACCGACCACACTGAGCAAGAATTAAATTATAGTCAGTCAGTCAGTCAGTCAGTCATGAACCGACCATATTGAGCAAGAATTAAATTATAGTCTGTCAGTCAGTCAGTCAGTCAGTCAGCCAGTCAGTCATGAACCGACCACACTGAGCAAGAATTAAATTATAGTCAGTCAGTGAGTGAGTCAGTCAGTAAGTCAGTCAGTCAATCAGTCAGGAACATACCACACTGAGCAAGAATTAAATTATAGTTAGTCAGTGAGTCAGTCAGTCAGTCAGTCAGCCAGTCAGTCATGAACCGACCACACTGAGCAAGAATTAAATTATAGTCTGTCAATCAGTCAGTCAGTCAGTCAGTTAGCCAGTCAGTCATGAACCGACCACACTGAGCAAGAATTAAATTATAGTCAGTCAGTCAGTCAGCCAGTCAGTCATGAACCGACCACACTGAGCAAGAATTAAATTATAGTCTGTCAGTGAGTCAGTCAGTCAGTCAGTCAGTCAGGAACATACCACACTGAACAAGAATTAAATTATAGTCTGTCAGTGAGTCAGTCAGTCAGTCATGAACCGACCACACTGAGCAAGAATTAAATTATAGTCTGTCAGTGAGTCAGTCAGTCAGTCATGAACCGACCACACTGAGCAAGAATTAAATTATAGTCTGTCAGTGAGTCAGTCAGTCAGTCAGTCAGTCAGTCAGGAACATACCACACTGAACAAGAATTAAATTATAGTCTGTCAGTCAGTCAGTCAGTCAGTCAGTCAGCCAGTCAGTCATGAACCGACCACACTGAGCAAGAATTAAATTATAGTCAGTCAGTGAGTCAGTCAGTCAGTCAGTCAGTCAATCAGTCAGGAACATACCTCACTGAGCAAGAATTAAATTATAGTTTGTCAGTGAGTCAGTCAGTCAGTCAGTCAGCCAGTCAGTCATGAACCGACCACACTGAGCAAGAATTAAATTATAGTCTGTCAATCAGTCAGTCAGTCAGTCAGTTAGCCAGTCAGTCATGAACCGACCACACTGAGCAAGATTTTAATTATAGTCTGTCAGTCAGTCAGTCAGTAAGCCAGTCAGTTATGAACCGACCACACTGAGCAAGAATTAAATTATAGTCTGTCAGTGAGTCAGTCAGTCAGTCAGTCAGTCAGTCAGTGAGTCAGTCAGTCAGTCAGTCAGCCAGGAACATACCACACTGAACAAGAATTAAATTATAGTCTGTCAGTGAGTCAGTCAGCCAGTCAGTCAGTCAGGAACATACCACACTGAACAAGAATGAAATTTATATATTCAATCAGTCAGAAACAGCAGACACTCATGACGATGAAATTATATTATGTCATCTAGTCAGTCAGTCAGTCAGTCAGGAACCAATAACACTGAGAAAGAATGAAATTATAGTCAGTAACAGACGACATTGGGCAAGAATGAAATTTCACAGTCAGTCAGTCAGTTTGTCAGTCAGTCAGTCAGGAACCGATAACACTGAGAAAGAATGAAAGTATACAGTCAGTCAGTAACAGACGACACTGGGCAAGAATGAAATTTCACAGTCAGTCAGTTAGTCAGTCAGTTAGGAACCGATCACACTGAGAAAGAATGACATTATACAGTCAATGAATCAGTCAGCCAGTAACAGACAACACTGAGAAAAATGAAATTATACAGTAAGTCTGTCAGTCAGTCAGGAACCGACGACACTTAGAAAGAAGGAAATCATAGCCTGTCAATCATTCACTCAGTTAGGAACAGACGAAACTAAGAAAGAATGCAATTATACAATATGTCAGTCAGTAGGAACAAACGACACTGAGAAAGAAGGAATTTAAACAATCTGTGTTCACAAACTGATATCTGAGAACGACAAGCTTTGGAATTAAGATACTGACTCGCCAGTGAAGCTACACGACACATTTCTCCACAAGAACAAGTCTCAAAGCCTGGACACTCTAATTCCACTGGCTCTGCCCAGGTCGCCTTGTGAATGAAGTGTGACAAGCCCTGGTCATTCAGACAGGTCTGTGACCGCTAACTGGACACGTTGAAAACAAACATGCTGGAATTAAAATGTGGCCATTTAAGGTCAGTTGGCAATGTGGCACTGGAGCTGAAGTGTAGCGGATTTCAAGAATTTAAAATTCTATATCGCGCAGACTAAAGATGTATTCACTGTCAGCTGTTGTTGCAACGTTGTGTTCTTTTCGCACTTTTGCCTACAAACTGTCCTGTTGTCATGATTTTGGAAGGGTAGTTTACATCATTGCAGTCCCCTCTGTCACGTCTCCATCTTACCGAGGTAGAGGGGTTTGATTGTTCGATTGACCCCAAGAGCTATGACGAAGGTAGCACGCTGCTGGTATTGTCCTCCACGTCGGAAGGACAAGGGATTGCAACCAGATGAGAGAGACACAAACCTGCTGCCTTGTTGGTAGACTGCAGACAGTCAATGGCTAGGGAAAGCAATCAGAAAAAAGTGCGTGTCGAAGTCGTATGTACTGATCACGTGCTTGACGAAACCATAACAAAGTAACTCACTTGATGATTTTATTGCAATACTCCGACTATTCATATTGATATTAGCAAATGTGAACTAACCGAATATCACAAACAGGCTCAAGGTCATGAGTCTTGACAATGTAGTCACAGGTTGTCATATCAAGGTCACGAGTCTATGTCAATTCAATGTAGTCACAGGTGGTCATGTCAAGGTGATGGGTGGATGGGTAGACAATGTAGTCACAGGTAATCATGTTAAGGTCATGAGTTTGTCTAAATAAAGTAGTCACAGGTAGTCATGACCAGTTCTAAGGTCTCTGTCTAGACAATGTAGTCGCAGGTAGTCATGTCCAGGTCATAGGTCTGTGTCTAGACAATGTAGTCGCAGGTATTCATGTCGAGGTCATGAGTGTGTAGTAAAAACAATGTAGTCACGGGTAGTCATGTGGAGGTCATAGGTCTGTGTCTAGACAATGTAGTCACGGGTAGTCATGTCGAGGTCATAGGTCTGTGTCTAGACAATGTATTCGCTGGTAGCCACATCAGGAACGACCAGGTGATGGTCTTCAGTCTGCTGGCTACAGGAATATCAGCTATTTTAATTCGTTCTCCTACTCTTAACCTCTTCTTCTCCTCCACTGTCTTCTTCTTTTTTTCCTGTTTACTTTACTTGCTCATGTAAAAGCAATGGAGGTAGTAATTAAAACGTTCACATACAAACATTTAATCGCTCTTAAATGTACACCCACTACCACTGCTAACTGGTAGCCACCCTTACCGTAGCTATCTATGTCAACCACCACTACCATTACTCCCTATCTCTCCCACCACTACCATTACTCCCTATCTCTTACACCACTACCATTACTCCCTATCTCTCCCACCACTACCATTACTCCCTATCTCTCAACCACTACCATTACTCCCTATCTCTCCCACCACTACCATTACTTCCTATCTCTCCCACCACTACCATTACTCCCTATCTCTCCCACCACTACCATTACTCCATATCTCTCCCACCACTACCATTACTCCTTATCTCTTACACCACTACCACTGTTCAATATGTCTGTCGCTACCACCACCATTGTTCCTTAAATCTGCTATCACTACCATTGCTCCTTAAATATGCCACCACTACTATTTCTCCCAAAATCTTCCCCACTACCATTGCTCTCTAAAATCTGCCACCACTACTATTGCCCGAACATCTGCTACCACTACCATTGTCCCCTAAATCTGCTATCACTGACATTGCTCCCTAACTCTGCCACCACTACCATTGCCTGTAAATCTGCCACCACTACCATTGCCTGTAAATCTGCCATCACTACCATTGCTCCCTAACTCTGCCACCACTACCATTGCCTGTAAATCTGCCACCACTACCATTGCCTGTAAATCTGCCATCACTACCATTGCTCCCTAACTCTGCCACCACTACCATTGCCTGTAAATCTGCCACCACTACCATTGCTCCCTAAATCTGCCACCACTACCATTGTTCCCTAAATCTGCCACCACTACCATTGTCCCATAAACCTGCCATCACTACCATTGTCCCCTAACTCTGCTATCACTGTGCTCCCTAAATCTGCCATCACTACCATTGCCCCCTAACTCTGCCACCACTACCATTGCCTGTAAATCTGCCACCACTACCATTGCTCCCTAAATCTGCCACCACTACCATTGCTCCCTAAATCTGCCACCACTACCATTGTCCCATAAACCTGCCATCACTACCATTGCCCCCTAACTCTGCCATCACTACCATTGCCGCTAAATCTGCCACCACTACCATTGCCCCTAAATCTGCCATCACTACTATTGCTACCTAAATTTGGCACCACTACCATTGCTTCCTAAATTTTCCACAATTGCCAATTGTTCCTAAATATGCCACTGCCATTGCTCTCTCAATCTGCCACTCTTAGCGCTCCCTAAATCTGCCGCCAGAACCACTGCTGCCATTGTTACTAGTATTAATAAATAAAACAAACAATCCGTCGTGGAAATCTGCCCCAAAATAAGAAATAAGAAACCCATACACAACACGGAAACAAGAAGCACAGATTCAAGGACCTGTAACTTCTACAGAACTGGCGAGCGGGTATTTGGATCTGTGCAGTATATCAGTTACTACAGACACTGCACTTCACTAAACCCTGACTAGATACGCTGAATGCTTCTACTGCTACTGCCACTATCACTGCAACTGCAAAATAACTACTGCTGCAGATGTTATGGGGTCATCACGTTCTGCAGATGGATCGGTGACCAGGTTTCCCTCACTTGGCAGACGACGAGCCCAGTGTCAACCACTTATACGACCGTGCTCATCACGTTATCAGTTCAGCGTGTAATAGATGTTTTCATTTTTCCACTGGTCTGCAGGTGTGGGTGACGATAGCCAACATCCTGGTGTTGTTGGTGGGCGTGGTCGGCAACCTGCTGGTGGTGGTGGTGGTGCTGTGTGTCCGGGAGATGAAAACGCCCACCAACCTCTGCCTGATGAACCTGTCGGTGGCCGATCTACTCGTGCTGCTCATATGTCAGTCGTCAGCGCTGTTGGAATTCTTCTGTAGCGAGATCTGGCTTCTGGGAGACGCCATGTGTAAGTACCATCTGTCTGTATGTCAATCTAACTTTTGTCCGTGTGTTTGTCTAATTGTTTGTTTGTTTGAACTCAAGCTTAGCCCATACACGCGCTATTACTTCTGGTTGTTGCCACAACTGGGGAGTGAACAGGACTGATTGTTGCATATGGATTAGCTTTTCCTTTTATCAGTGTCCCTCGCCATCAAACGAATCCACACCGACTTGAGAGGTACTTGTGATTACGTCCCCAAGTCAAGGAC
>JACEFZ010022995.1:0-25000 GCA_014155875.1 Cepaea nemoralis | reverse complement strand
GATTTTATTAATGTCACTATATTAAAACTTACTTTCATTGTTTCTAGTTTTTTAATTAGAATAGTATGATCTATCATATCGAATGCTTTCCTAAAGTCTATAAACACCGCTCCACATAGAGTATTGTTGTTAATATTTTGATGCCAGTTTTCTATCATGTTTGTTAGTGCCGTATGGCAAGAATATTTTGGCCGAAATCCTGACTGACTGTCAACTATCAGTTTATGGCGAACTAAGTGATCTAGTGTTGTTTTGTGGATGTGCTTTTCTAGCGGTTTGGATAATGAGGATAATATGGAAATTGGTCTATAATTACTCATGAGACGATCGTCTAGAGGACCAGCTTTTAAATGAGGATACACTTTAGCGATTTTAAAGGCTCATGGGAAGTGACCTCTGGTTAGACATTGATTATATATAAAAGTTAGTGACTCGCAGATCGCCGGTGCAGCATGGCGAAGGATCCGACTACTAATTCCATCTAGTCCTGATGAGTTATTGTTTTTTTATATTACGGAGATGAGTAAATACTTCAGTTGTCGTCATTAGCGGTATGTTGGAGGAAATGTGTCCATAGCATTTGTTCTCACAGAATGATGATAATAAAGATATGTCATGAGGCGCATCTGGTATTGCAGCCTTCAGTTGGTTTATGTCGGACTGAAAGTATCTACTGAATTGATCACATGTAACCTGATTTGATGGTAATGATTGTGATGATTTGTGTTTGTTTGTCAAGGTATTAATTGCTTTCCATATATCTTTAGTGTTGGTTTTATCTATTACTATGTTCTTAAAATAGTTTTTCTTTTTCTTCCGAATAACATATTGAACTTTGTTTCTCAGACTACGGTACATAGATCTCTATTTTTGTGAGCCCTGTCGCGATCTCTCATAAGTTCAACTACCTCCTGTGTGATCCACGGGGGCTTTGTGTGATGTTTAATACGAACTTCCTTAAATGGAACATGTTTATCAAATATACTTAGAAAGGTCTTTAGCCAGTGGTCCAGAGCATCGTCTGGGTCAGGAAGCTGGTAAACATAATCTAGAGATGAGTTGACCAAATCTTGTAGGGAGGGGGAAGGGAGGAGGGAAGAGGAGGGAGGAGTAGGAGTAGGGAGGAATAGGAGGGAGGAGGAGGGATTAAGAGGAGGAGAGAGAAGGAGGAGGGAGGAGGAGGGAGGAGGAGGAGGAAAGAGGAGGGAGGAGGAGGGAGGAGGTAGAGGGAGGAGGAGGAGGAGAGAGGAGGAGGAGAGAAGGAGAGGAGGGAGGAGAAGGAGGGAGGAGGAGGAGGGAGGAGGAGGAGGAAGAGGGAGGAGGAGGTGGGAAGGATGGAGGAGGGAGGAGGAGGAAGAAGAGAGGAGTAGAAGGGAGGAGGAGGGAGGAAGGAGGAGGGGAGGAGGAGTAGGGAGGAGGAGGAGGAAGAGGGATGAAGAGGGAGGAGGAGGGAGGAGGAAGAGGGAAGAGGAAGGAGAAGGAGGAGGGAGCATGAGGGAGGAGAAGAACGCAGGATGAGGGGAAGGAGGAGGAGGGAGGAGGAGAGGGAGAAGGAGGGAGATAGAGGAGGAGGGAGGAGGAGGGAGGAGGAGGAGAGAGAGAAGGAGGAGGGAGGAGGCGGAGGTAGGAGGTAGGAGGGAGGAGTAGGGAGGAGGTAGAGGGAGGAGGATAAGGGAGGAGGAGGGAGGAGGGAGGAGAAGGAGGGGGGAGGAGGAGGAGGAGGAGGAGGGAGGATGAGGAGGGAGGAGGAGGAAGAGGGAGGAGGAGGAGGGATGTGGAGGGAGGAGGAGGAGGGAGGAGGAGGAGGGAGGAGGTAGAGGGAGGAGGGAGGAGGAGGGAGGAGGGAGGAGAAGGAGGGGGAGGAGGAGGGAGGATGAGGAGGGAGGAGGAGGAAGAGGGATGTGGAGGGAGGAGGAGGAGGGAGGAGGAGAGAGGATGAGGAGGGAGGAGGAGAAGGGAGGAGGAGGGATGAGGAGGGAGGAGGAGAGGGATGAGGAGGGAGGAGGAGAGGGATGAGGAGGGAGGAGGAGAGGGAGGAGGAGGGAGGAGTAATAGGAGGAGGTAGGTGGAGGAGGGAGACAAAGGGAGGAGAAGGAGAAGGAGGGAGGAGGAGGGATGAGTAGGAGTAGGCAGGAATAGGAGGGGAGGAGGAGGGATTAAGAGGAGGAGAGAGGAGGAGGAGGGAGGAGGAGGGAGGAGGAGGGAAGAGGAGGAGGAGGGAGGAGGAGGGAGGAGGAGGAGGGATGTGGAGGGAGGAGGAGGGAGGAGGTAGAGGGAGGAGGAGGGAGGAGGAGAGAGGATGAGAAGGAAGGAGGAGAAGTGAGGAGGAGGGAGGAGGAGGGATGAGGAGGAGGGAGGAGGAGGGAGGGAGGAGGAGGGATGAGGGGGGGACGTAGAATTAGAAGGAGGGAGGAGGAGGGAGTGGGAGGAGAGAGGAGGAGAAGGGAGGAGGAAGGAAGAGGAGTGATTAGGAGGAGGGCGAGGAGGTAGGAGGAAGATGGAGGAGGTAGGAGGAAGAGGGAGGAGGAGGAGGGAGGAGGAGGAGGAAGGAGGAGGAGGAGAAAGAGGGAGGAGGAGAGGGAGGAGGGGGAGGGTAGGAGGAGGAGGTGAGAGTAGGAGGAGGATTTTAACGCATATGCCTGTAGACAACTGCAGCGAAAAGGTGGGTCTGTCTATCTATCTGACCCGGCGTGGCTTCGCCCAGCTCCTGGCGGTAGCGTCTCATTAAATTCATACAACAAAAAAAGTAACTTAAAAGAATGTCCTTCCACACACCATCCATTATTTTTAATGAAAACTCTTTCTAATCACCTGCATGGCTACAGTAACTTCTTAAGCAAAAAAAGATGAGTTACAATGTTATGCATTGTGCATTATTTTTATGAAAACTTTGAAAATGCCTTACATATTGTATCATTATTTATTATAACTCATATGCCGGTACATAACTATGGACAAAGAGTTTATAAATCTTTAAAAACGATGCCACAATATGACTATAAGTTATACAGAAAAGTTATGCCCTTGAAATAACTTTTACAGAGTTAGGTCCCCTGAGATATATGAAATTATAATGAAAAATGAAAAATGAAATAATATTGCATAAGCAGCCGATTTCACACTAAAAAGATATGACAGTGGGCTGCGCTGGAATGAAAGGAAGACGTGTAGAAAATTTCATCTCAATCGAATGGGCCGTTCGCGAGCGCATAAAGGACATATGGACTTACAGACAGACAGACAGACAGACAGACAGAGATCGCCTTTTATATATAAGATACTAGCTGACCCGGCCCGGCTTCGCACACACCCTGGTGGGGAGCATCTCATTTAATTCATATAAGTAGTCATATAAGTTCTCGTTCCCGTTACCGACTGTCTGTCTGTCTGTCTGTCTGTCTGTCTGTCTGTCTGTCTGTCTGTCTGTCTGTATGTATGTCTGTCTTTCTGTCTTTCTGTCTGTCTTTCTGTCTGTCTGTCTGTCTGTCTGACCCGGGCCCGGCATCGCCCAACTCCTGGTGTGGAGCATCTCATTTAATTCATATAAGTAGTCATATAAGCTCCCGTTCCCGTTCCCGACTATCTGTCTGTCTCTCTGTCTGTCTATATGTCTGTCTGTCTGTCTGTCTGTCTGATCCGGCCCGGCTTCGCCCAGCCCCTGATGGCGAGCATCTCATTTAATTCATATAAGTAGTCATATAAGTTCCCGTTCCCGACTGTCTGTCTGTCTGTCTGTCTGTCTGTCTGTCTGTCTGTCTGTCTGTCTGTCTGTCTGTCTGTCTGTCTGTCTGTCTGTCTGTCCGTCCCTCCCTCTCTGTCTGTCTGTCTGCCTGTCTGTCTAATCATTTATTGGTTGCAGTTAGAACAACCTTAGATAACGAAGACCAACTTACAAAAAGCATTAGAAAGAGCACTTGAAAGATCTTTACATCTTCCCCAACAATTAACTTGGGTAAATGGAGCGGCGGCAGCAGCATCAGCAGAAGAAGGAAAAGGAGGAGTAGACAACTGCAGCGAAAAGGTGGGTCTGTCTATCTATCTGACCCGGCGTGGCTTCGCCCAGCTCCTGGCGGGTAGCGTCTCATTAAATTCATACAACAAAAAAAGTAACTTAAAAGAATGTCCTTTCCACACACCATCCATTATTTTTAATGAAAACTCTTTCTAATCACCTGCATGACTACAGTAACTTCTTAAGCAAAAAAGATGAGTTACAATGTTATGCATTGTGCATTATTTTTATGAAAACTTTGAAAATGCCTTACAGATTGTATCATTATTTATTATAACTCATATGCCGGTACATAACTATGGACAAAGAGTTTATAAATCTTTGAAAACGATGCCACAATATGACTATAAGTTATACAGAAAAGTTATGCCCCTTGAAATAACTTTTACGGAGTTAGGTCCCCTGAGATAATTGAAATTATAATGAAAAATAAAAAAATGAAATAATACTGAGTAAGCAGGCGATTTCACACTAACAAAATATCACAGTTGGCAGCGCTGGAATGAAAGGAAGGCGTGTAGAAAATTTCATCTCAATCGGATGGGCCGTTCGCGAACAAATAAAGGACATACATACAGACAGACAGACAGACAGACAGACAGACAGACAGACAGACAGACAGACAGACAGACAGACAGACAGACAGACGGGCGGAGATCCTAATTTATATATAAGATATATATATATATATATATATATATATATATATATATATATATATATTATATATATATATATATATATATATATATATATATATATATATATATATATGACTCCCACAATGTGATCCCTGTTCACAGACAGCGTGTCTGGGTTGTCTTTACACCCGGTTCGTGATTTAGGAATTAAAGATGATACAGAGATCAGGGCATGATGTGAAAGTTACAGAGTGAGGTTAATGGGTATGCCAAAAGTCAGGTGTGATTATATTATATATGGCAACATACACGTAGATAAGACAGCAACGTGTCACAGATTATTTGTGACAATAGTGGTGCCACACATCGAACATCACTGTGTCTGCTGAATGCACACTTCTCTGGTGCACACTGAACATGACTGAAGTTGTAATAAGATACGTGACTGTGCGAATTGTTACAGTTTATGGAAATAGTTAAAGGACCCGTGGCTGTGGGAATAGTTAAAGGGCGCGTGGTTGTGGGAATAGTTAAAGGTCGCGTGGTTGTGGAAATTGTTATAGGACCCGTGATTGTGGGAATAGTTAAAGGACGTGAGGTTATAGGAATAGTTAAAGGTCGCGTAATTTTGGCTATAGTTAAAGGATGTGCGACTGTGAAAATAGATACCGGGTAAACGTCGCGTGGTTATGGAAATTGTTATAGGACCCGTGATTGTGGGAATATTTACAAGACAAGTGATTGTGGGAATAGATAAAGGACGCGTCGTATGGAAATCAGATAAAGGACACGCGATATTCAAAATAATTATTGGACGTGTGATTTTGGAAATAGTTTAAGGTCGCATGTTTGTGGAAATAAAGGTTGCCTGATTGTAGGAATAGTTATAGGTCGCGTGTTTGTGGAAATAGATTAAGGTCACATGATTGGGGAAATAGTTAAAGGGCGTGAGATTGTGGAAATAGTTAAGGTGGGAATGGTTGTATAGATAGGTAAAGGTCGCGTGTTTGTGGGACTACCAAGAGGACATGTGATTGTGGGAAACAGATAAATGATGCGTCATATGAGGCATAGATAAAGGACATGTGGTATTCAAAATAGTTATTGGACGTGTGATTGTGGAAATATATAATGGGCGTGTTATTGTAGGAATACCTGAAGGACGCGTGATTGTGAAATTAGGTAAAGGAGGTATGATGGTGGAAATAGTTAAAGAACGTGTGATTATGGAAACAAGATCAAAGACATTTGATTGTGCAAATAGTTAAAGGACTCGTGACTGTGGAAATAGATAAAGGACGTGTAATTCTGGATATAGTTAAAAGGCGTGTGGTTGTGGAAATAGATAAAGGACGTGTGATTGTGAGAAAAGATAAATGACGAATTATTGTGGAAATAGAAAAAGGATATTGATTCTGAAAGTATATAGAGTACGCATTGGAAATAGTTCAGGGATGTGTGATAGTTGAAATACATAATGGCCAAATCATTGCGGTCTGTTGCCAAATCGCGGCATGCTGGATTACGACCTGCGTCCGTATTCCCTTAGCCATGAAGCGGGCATAACTGATATGGAAGGATCAAAATCTTTAAAACGGATTTTTGAACTGTGTCAGACACAATATTACTAGTACAGTTGAGTGGCAGACCTTTCGATCTCAACATCATACACGCTTATGCACCAATAACAGACAACAGTGATGACTACATCGAAGAAATTTATAATCATTTGGGAAACGATTTCAAGAAAAGTAAGCTTTCATAATTAAATATAATAACGGGTGACTTTAATGCTGAGGCTGGAAATCAACAGGAAGGATACATAGTAGGCAAGTATGGACTAGGGGAACAGAGTGAAGGAGGTTATAGATTTCTACAGTGGGCAAAAGAGCATGATGTGATTATTTGAAAAACCTGCTAACAACTTCACCCAAGGAGATTATGGATATGGCGTCTTGACCATATGATCAGAAGTCAGATTGATTACATTCTCTTCAACAGAAGATTTCTAAATGCCTTAAAAGTTGCAAAAACTATACCAAGCACAGACTGCTACAGCGACCATAGATTAATCATAAAAAATACACATATAAAATTAAAGAAGGTCAAATATACACCAAGAGATACAAAATTCAATCTACGTGCACAGAAGTGTGAGGAGATAAAAGATCAATTCAACGTAAACGTAAAGAACAAAAAGTCGCTTAAAAGTCGACAGGGTCGACTTCATTGCACCGGGTTTTATCCGATATGGCTCGGTCTCTTTCCGCAGCACGGAAAGCGTCGCACAAAGCACGAACTCCTTAGTTTTTAGCGACGACCCACAGGAGTCTCCGAAACATTTAACTCGTAAACCGAAGGGTGCGGCCCGGAATCGAACCCACAATATTCGGAGCACGAGTCAAACGGCTTGACCAGTTCGCCACAGAGACTCCCAAAAGGTAAAGAACAGATCTGATGCATTGTCCGATCTGAAAATATTATTTCAAGATTTCTTTGACCAATATGAAATACTAAAAATATCAATCAGCAACGTTTTCAGAATCAACTCATCATCATCAAGTGCCATGCTAGATATGTAGGCGTTCATGGCTCTCCACAGATCTCGGTCTTTGGTTTTCTGAATCAACTCTGCTGCTGATATTTTTCCGTGCCACCGTCTCAATCCATCCAGCATCATTTCTCTTGGTCTGCCTCTGCCTCTCTTCCCCTCGATCTTTCCAGTTGTCACGATGTTCTCCAATGCCTCTCTTCTCATTACATGACCAAAGAAAGCTGTTTGTCTCTGTCTTATTGTTGTGTATAATGTTCTAGTTTCATTAGCCTGTTTCAGGCAGTCATCGTTAGTTACTCTGGCAGTCCAAGGAATTCGCAACATTCGTCTCAGGAACCACATCTCTGTTGCTTCTAATTTCTTCTAATTTGTTCATTTACATTCCAAGATTCACTGCCATATAGCATAACTGGTTCTACATAGCATTTCAGCACTCTCTTTCTTACACTCAGTGATATTGAAACAGAAACAACTATGCAAATAAAAAAATGAAGATGATGAGACATAAGCAATGGATGACGGAAGACATTTTAAAACTCACGATTATAAGAAGAAATAATGAAAATATCTATGAAAAATAGGAAGGGATTCACGGGAAAATGAGGAAATTGTCAAAGAGGTAAAAGTAGCATGGCTGGGAAAAAAAAATTACTGGGAAATTAAAAACCAATACAAAATCCGGAATACCAAATTTAATACACATAAGAAGTAATGACATCACTAATAAAAGAACACACACATCAACAGTTTGCCTACCACCAAAGATGACAAACTCATAATAGAAAAAGATCAGATTTTTACATGCGTGGTGAAATTACGAGAAGCACCTTTATGATGATACAAGAGAGGAACAGTACGATATTCGTAATAATAATAAAGGATCATCAACGTTTGAAGTTCAGAATGCTCTTAACTATATGAAAACTGGCAAGACCCTGGGTCCAGACACCATCACAACAGAAATGACATTGCCTCACAAGAACATGGAAAAGGCTAGCTCACAAGATTGCTGAACACAATACAGTAACACCTCGGTTTTCGTCGATAATCGTTCCGAAAACAATCCGCGAAATCCAAAACCGACGAAAACCGAGGTAATTATTTCCATGTTAATCAATGTAAGTCCAATTAATTCGTTCTAGAAACTAAAAATATTACCAAAAACACATTTTATAGAGAATAAATATTGTCGAAATTGTGTTTAATACTATATTTCTGCTTCAGACTTTTACGAACTCGCACCTTCACCATGCCTGGTAACACTGTGTATGACAGTGCGCCACTTTAATTTGTCAAACCATCCTCTGCTGGTCTTAAAATCACTAAGTACACTAGCACTCATCCCAAGAATTTTCTTAATGAGATTGTCTTTTCACATATGATTGCCTCCAAAACAGTATCTCCATCTGCTTTTGATTTATCAAAATTAATAATAACTGTTCGACATATTCACTTGTTTGCTAACTCTGTTTCGTTGGCATATTCATGCCCTTCGCTAGGTTAGCCTCCTCTATTGCCTCCTTTATCACGACAATGGATCTTATCGTGGATGGCGACTTCCCTTACATGGAGCCGATTTCAGTAATCTTAATGCCACTCTCGTATTTTATTATTAGCAGAATTCTCACACAACAAAAACAACATTAAACTGAGCAGGAGAATGCGTGGGTTCCTTTGTTTTCGCAATATTAGCAGCGAGGTCATGTGGGCACGCCGACGAAATCCGAGGCAACCGACGAAAACCGAGACCGACGATAACCTAAGACAACGAAAACATAGGTTTTACTGGTAATGATTTTGGAGGTATACCCCCTGAATTATGTAATTCTATATTTACTGCAATCCCGAAGAAATCAGGAGCATTGGAATGTGATCACCATCAAACAATTAGTATAATGAGCCACTTTACGAAGATTTTGCTAAGAGTTATCATGCAAAGAATTAGGAATCAAATACAACCCGAAATAGAGAAAATGTCGTTGTGATTCGTTGATGCAAACTTACAGTAAATGATGTGTATTTACTGAGAACAATAATTGAGTGTTCTTTAGAAGAGAAAAAAGACCGATAACTTTGCTTTATTGACTAAAGAAAGGCTTTTGATAAATTAAACCATGTCAACATGGTGAAGATGCTTGCAGATCTACAAATTGATAGGGAAGACCTTAGACTTGTAAAGAAATTATATTGGAAAGAACAAGCTGCCATTAAGATTGATAATGAAGTAAACAGTGTTTTCCGTGTGTTGTTCAACACAACAAAGTAGTCGATTGTTAAAGTTTGCTGAAGCTATAATAATCAACCTTCGTAAGCCGTCCTTGTGCAAGCAGAAAGACATGTTAGTCAGTTTAAAATTACCGTGGTAGACAATCGACATTACTGTGCGAACATGTGTATATTTCAGTTTGAAGGATTTATCTAATTAATTCACGTAAGTTGTGTGATTTCTGCAGTATGTACCTGACGAGATGCAGCGAAATATGCCAGGCAATAAATCGTGCAATCTATTGTTTGTGTCTTCGTTATTCAAATTCATCACGGGAAAACATTGTTTTGGATAATGAAGTAGGTCAATATCAGCCTATTAAGAGCGGTGTGAGACAGGGATGTGTAATGTCTCCAGATCTTTTGTTTTGCCCTGAAAAGTAAAAGTATCTTTTATAAATGTAGAAGATATGAGAGGGATCACCACTGGGGTCGTAATATCAATAACATTAGATGTACGGATGATGCATTAATGATTGTAGTCATTGAGCAGGTTCTGCAGAATTTAGTAAATGCAGTTGTTGCAAACTGTGATCAACTAGGTTTAAAATTAAATTTTATGAAGACACAGATTATGGTCGTCACCAGGAAGGAGGAAATTCCACACTGTAACATAACAGAAAAGGGTGCTATTCGTAAACTAGTAATAGGTACAATTATCTTGGAAAAAAAAGTCTTAGCATCTGATGAGAGATGCCTTGAGGGCAGTAGATGGGAGATGCCTTGAGGGCAGTAGATGGGAGATGCCTTGAGGGCAGTAGATGGCAGATGCCTTGAGGGCAGTAGATGGGAGATGCCTTGAGGGCAGTAGATGGCAGATGCCTTGAGGGCAGTAGATGGGAGATGCCTTGAGGGCAGTAGATGGGAGATGCCTTGAGGGCAGTAGATGGGAGATGCCTTGAGGGCAGTAGATGGGAGATGCCTTGAGGGCAGTAGATGGGAGATGCCTTGAGGGCAGTAGATGGGAGATGCCTTGAGGGCAGTAGATGGGAGATGCCTTGAGGGCAGTAGATGGGAGATGCCTTGAGGGCAGTAGATGGGAGATGCCTTGAGGGCAAGTAGATGGGAGATGCCTTGAGGGCAGTAGATGGGAGATGCCTTGAGGGCAGTAGATGGGAGATGCCTTGAGGGCAGTAGATGGGAGATGCCTTGAGGGCAGTAGATGGGAGATGCCTTGAGGGCAGTAGATGGGAGATGCCTTGAGGGCAGAAGATGGAGATGCCTTGAGGGCAGTAGATGGGAGATGCCTTGAGGGCAGTAGATGGGAGATGCCTTGAGGGCAGTAGATGGGAGATGCCTTGAGGGCAGTAGATGGGAGATGCCTTGAGGGCAGTAGATGGGAGATGCCTTGAGGGCAGTAGATGGGAGATGCCTTGAGGGCAGTAGATGGGAGATGCCTTGAGGGCAGTAGATGGGAGATGCCTTGAGGGCAGTAGAACCGGAATTGCTATGGCGAAGCTACTTCGCAGTATTTTGCAAGATGAAAAATATACTGATCTATAATAAGATGTCAATTGAAACGAGAAAAAGTGTTGAGATGCTACATAGAGCCTGTACTTTGGTATGGATGTAAAGCTTGGTCAATGAGCAGACAAGTGAAAAAACATCTAATGGCTGTGGAAATGGGGTTTCTGGGGAAACTACAAAGAATACCATGGATTAAATAAAAATAAAAAAACTAATGACCAAGTCCTACAAGAAACACACGAAAACCATCAACTGTTTAGTGAAATTAGACATACATAGTCACACATTTCTGGACAAGTTATGGGAAGAAATAGATTGGAAAACTTGGCGGCAACTGGCAAGATTCAGGGGAAGAGAACAAGGGGAAGGTAGAGAAGTAAATGCCTGGATGGCTTGGCCAAGTGGTATGGTCGAGACGGGAACACTGAGCTGATCCACGACTCTGGTGATCGAGTGTGATGGTGAAACATGACCGCCCACGCTTATCGGCATTGCACATGATGATGATGAAACGAAAGTTTCAGGGGACAACACAAACCTGATACATATAACAAACACTGGAGAATTTTGTAGTGGGCAATGTAAATCTGATACATATTACAGTCACTGGAGAATGTTGTAGTGGGCAATGTAAACCTGATACATATAACAAACACTGGAGAATTTTGTAGTGGGCAATGTAAATCTGATACATATTACAGTCACTGGAGAATGTTGTAGTGGGCAATGTAAACCTGATACATATAACAAACACTGGAGAATGTTGTAGTGGGCAATGTAAACCTAATACATATAACAATCACTGGAGAATGTTGTAGTGGGAATGTAAACCTTATACATATAACAAACACTGGAAAATGTTGTAGTGGGCAATGTAAATCTGATACATATAACAATCACTGGAGAATGTTGTAGTGGGCAATGTAAACCTGCTACATATAACAAACACTGGAGAATGTTGTAGTGGGCAATGTAAACCTGATACATATAACAAACACTGGAGAATGTTGTAGTGGGCAATGTAAACCTGATACATATTACAGTCACTGGAGAATGTTTGTAGTGGGCAATGTAAAACCTGATACATATAACAAACACTGGAGAATGTTGTAGTGGGCAATGTAAACCTGATACATATGACAAACACTGGAGAATGTTGTAGTGGGCAATGTAAACCTGATACATATAACAAACACTGGAGAATGTTGTAGTGGGCAATGTAAATCTGATACATATAACAATCACTGGAGAATGTTGTAGTGGGCAATGTAAACCTGATACATATAACAAACACTGGAGAATGTTGTAGTGGGCAATGTAAACCTGATACATATGACAAACACTGGAGAATGTTGTAGTGGGCAATGTAAACGTGATACATATAACAATCACTGGAGAATGTTGTAGTGGGCAATGTAAACCTAATACCTATAACAAACTCTGGAGAATGTTGTAGTGGGCAATGTAAAACCTGATACATATAACAAACACTGGAGAATGTTGTAGTGGGCAATGTAAACCTGATTACATATTACAGTCACTGGAGAATGTTGTAGCGGGCAATGTAAACCTGATACATATAACAATCACTGGAGAATGTTGTAGTGGGCAATGTAAAACCTGATACATATAACAAACACTGGAGAATGTTGTAGTGGGCAATGTAACCTAATACCTACAACAAACACTGGAGAATGTTAAAGTGGGCAATAAAAACCTGATACATATAACAATCACTGGAGAATGTTGTAGTGGGCAATGTAAACATAATACCTATAACAAACACTGGAGAATGTTGTAGTGGGCAATGCAAACCTGATACATATAACAATCACTGGAGAATGTTGTAGTGGCCAATGTAAACCTGATACATATAACAAACACTGGAAAATGTTGTAGTGGGCAATGTAAACCTGATACATATAACAAACACTGGAGAATGTTGTAGTGGGCAATGTAAACCTAATACATATAACAATCACTGGAGAATGTTGTAGTGGGCAATGTAAACCTGATACATATAACAAACACTGGAGAATGTTGTAGTGGGCAATGTAAATCTGATACATATAACAATCACTGGAGAATGTTGTAGTGGGCAATGTAAACCTGATACATATAACAAACACTGGAGAATGTTGTAGTGGGCAATGTAAACCTGATACATATTACAGTCACTGGAGAATGTTGTAGTGGGCAATGTAAACCTGATACATATAACAAACACTGGAGAATGTTGTAGTGGGCAATGTAAACCTGATACATATGACAAACACTGGAGAATGTTGTAGTGGGCAATGTACACCTGATACATATAACAAACACTGGAGAATGTTGTAGTGGGGCAATGTAAATCTGATACATATAACAATCACTGGAGAATGTTGTAGTGGGCAATGTAAACCTGATACATATAACAAACACTGGAGAATGTTGTAGTGGGCAATGTAAACCTGATACATATGACAAACACTGGAGAATGTTGTAGTGGGCAATGTAAACGTGATACATATAACAATCACTGGAGAATGTATGTAGTGGGCAATGTAAACCTAATACCTATAACAAACTCTGGAGAATAATGTAGTGGGCAATGTAAACCTGATACATATAACAAACACTGGAGAATGTTGTAGTGGGCAATGTAAACCTGATACATATTACAGTCACTGGAGAATGTTGTAGCTGGCAATGTAAACCTGATACATATAAAAGCACTGGAGAATGTTGTAGTGGGCAATGTAAACTTGATACATTTGACAAACACTGGAGAATGTTGTAGTGGGCAATGCACACCTGATACATATAACAATCACTGGAGAATGTTGTAGTGGGCAATGTAAACCTAATACCTATAACAAACACTGGAAGAATGTTGTAGTGGGCAATGTAAACCTAATACCTATAACAAACACTGGAGAATGTTGTAGTGGGCAATGTAAACATAATGCCTATAACAAACACTGGAGAATGTTGTAGTGGGCAATGTAAACCTGATACATATAACAAACACTGGAGAATGTTGTAGTGGGCAATGTAAACCTAATACCTATAACAAACACTGGAGAATGTTGTAGTGGGCAATGTAAACCTGATACATATAACAATCACTGGAGAATGTTGTAGTGGGCAATGTAAATCTGATACATATAACAAACACTGGAGAATGTTGTAGTGGGCAATGTAAACCTGATACATATAACAATCACTGGAGAATGTTGTAGTGGGCACTGGAAACCTGATACAGATGACAATTATTGGAGAATGTTGTAGTGGGCAATGTAAACCTGATACAGATGACAATTATTGGAGAATGTTATAGTGCGCAATGTAAATCTGATACATATAACAAACACTGCAGAATGTTGTAGTGGGCAATGTAAACCTGATACAGATGACAATTATTGGAGAATGTTGTAGTGGGCAATGTAAACCTGATACATATAACAAACACTGGAGAATTTTGTAGTGGGCAATGTAAACCTAATACATATAACAATCACTGGAGAATGTTGTAGTGGGCAATGTAAACCTAATACCTATAACAAACAACGGAGAATGTTGTAGTGGGCAATGTAAACCTGATACATATAACAATCACTGGAGAATGTTGTAGTGGGCAATGTAAATCTGATACATATAACAGACACTTGAGAATGTTGTAGTGGGCAATGTAAACCTGATACATATAACAATCACTGGAGAATGTTGTAGTGGGCAATATAAACCTGATACATATAACAAACACTGGAGAATGTTGTAGTGGGCAATGTAAACCTGATACATTTAATAAACACTGGAGAATGTTGTAGTGGGCAATGCAAACCTGATACATATAACAATGACTGGAGAATGTTGTAGTGGGCAATGTAAACCTAATACCTATAACAAACACTGGAGAATGTTGTAGTGGGCAATGTAAACCTGATACAGATGACAATTATTGGAGAATGTTGTAGTGGGCAATGTAAACCTGATACATATAACAAACACTGGAGAATGTTGTAGTGGGCAATGTAAACCTGATACATATAACAAACACTGGAGAATGTTGTAGTGGGAAATGTAAACCTGATACATATAACAAACACTGGAGAATGATGTAGTGGGCAATGTAAACCTGATACATATAACAAACACTGGAGAATGTTGTAGTGGGCAATGTAAACCGGATACATATAACAAACACTGGAGAATAATGTAGTGGGCAATGTAAACCTGATACATATAACAAACACTGGAGAATTGTTTAGTAGGAAATGCAAACCTGATACATTTAACAAACACTGGAGAATGTTGTAGTGGGCAATGCAAACCTGATACATATAATAAACACTGGAGAATGTTGTAGTGGGCAATGTAAACCTGATACATATAACAAACACTGGAGAATGTTGTAGTTGGAAATGCAAACATGATACATATGACAACTACTAGAGAATGTTGTAGTAGACAACACAAACACGATACATATGACAACTAGTTGAGAATGTTGTAGTGGACAACACAAACATGATAAATATGACAACTACTGGAGAATGTTGTATTGGACAATATAAACACGATAAATATGACAACTAGTGGAGAATGTTGTATTGGACAATATAAACATGATAAATATGACAACTAGTGGAGAATGTTGTATTGGACAATATAGGCATGATAAATATGACAACTACTGGAGAATGTTGTAGTGGACAACACAAACATGATACATATGACAACTACTGGAGAATGTTGTAGTGGGCGACACAAACATGATAAATATGACAACTACTGGAGAATGTTGTATTGGACAATATAAACATGATAAATATGACAACTAGTGGAGAATGTTGTATTGGACAATATAAACATGATAAATATGACAACTAGTGGAGAATGTTGTATTGGACAATATAGGCATGATAAATATGACAACTAGTGGAGAATGTAGTATTGGACAACACAAACATGATACATATGACAACTACTGGAGAATGTTGTAGTGGGCGACACAAACATGATAAATATGACAACTACTGGAGAATGTTGTATTGGACAATATAAACATGATAAATATGACAACTAGTGGAGAATGTTGTAGTGGGCAATGTAAACCTGATACATATAACAAACACTGGAGAATGATGTAGTGGGCAATGTAAACCTGATACATATAACAAACACTGGAGAATGTTGTAGTGGGCAATGTAAACCTGATACAGATGACAATTATTGGAGAATGTTGTAGTGGGCAATGTAAACCTGATACATATAACAAACACTGGAGAATGTTGTAGTGGGCAATGTAAACCTGATACATATAACAAACACTGGAGAATGTTGTAGTGGGAAATGTAAACCTGATACATATAACAAACACTGGAGAATGATGTAGTTTGCAATGTAAACCTGATACATATAACAAACACTGGAGAATGTTGTAGTGGGCAATGTAAACCGGATACATATAACAAACACTGGAGAATAATGTAGTGGGCAATGTAAACCTGATACATATAACAAACACTGGAGAATTGTTTAGTAGGAAATGCAAACCTGATACATTTAACAAACACTGGAGAATGTTGTAGTGGGCAATGCAAACCTGATACATATAATAAACACTGGAGAATGTTGTAGTGGGCAATGTAAACCTGATACATATAACAAACACTGGAGAATGTTGTAGTTGGAAATGCAAACATGATACATATGACAACTACTAGAGAATGTTGTAGTGGACAACACAAACATGATACATATGACAACTACTAGAGAATGTTGTAGTAGACAACACAAACACGATACATATGACAACTAGTTGAGAATGTTGTAGTGGACAACACAAACATGATAAATATGACAACTACTGGAGAATGTTGTATTGGACAATATAAACACGATAAATATGACAACTAGTGGAGAATGTTGTATTGGACAATATAAACATGATAAATATGACAACTAGTGGAGAATGTTGTATTGGACAATATAGGCATGATAAATATGACAACTAGTGGAGAATGTAGTATTGGACAACACAAACATGATACATATGACAACTACTGGAGAATGTTGTAGTGGGCGACACAAACATGATAAATATGACAACTACTGGAGAATGTTGTATTGGACAATATAAACATGATAAATATGACAACTAGTGGAGAATGTTGTATTGGACAATATAAACATGATAAATATGACAACTAGTGGAGAATGTTGTATTGGACAATATAAACATGATAAATATGACAACTAGTGGAGAATGCTGTAGTGGACAACACAAACATGATAAATATGACAGCTACTGGAGAATGTTGTATTGGACAATATAAACAAGATAAATATGACAACTAGTGGAGAATGTTGTATTGGACAATATAAATAAGATAAATATAACAACTAGTGGAGAATGTTGTAGTGGACAACACAAACAAGATAAATATGACACCTAGTGGAGAATGTTGTATTGGACAATATAAATATGATAAATATGACAACTACTGAAGAATGTAGAGCATGTTCACAAGCTCATACGGGGAGCCGTATAGAAGGCCGTAGCAATGTGCACTGAGGTTGTCATGAGCACAGTCGAATGAGGGTTTGTGGCCTGCGAAAGTAATCGAAAATTAGCCATCTAGTCTCCCTTGCCGTGCATGCCGGCCTACAGCATGTTATGGCTCTATCGCATCACAAACCCAGAGGAGACAACTGCACAGGAACGGAGCATTGTGTGGTAACCCTTCACCGCGACTAACCACTAACTAACGCTTCGGGATACATGAAATTACAAGCTCATGTTATCGTATAATTTTCAGGTCATGCACAGGTAACAGCCATCAAAAGCGCATTGCTCCAGTTCCACATATAACTGACATTTTCATCGAATATTAAAACCCGGATTTCCAGACGTAAATTGCAGAAAATCTGGAGTGGAACACATGCCATACATCAGACTTAACCCGGACTTGAGTAGCCTTAAGTACTGGAGTCATTACACATGACATTTGGCACATTTAGAGCGCTTTAAGCCACTTTTCTTTAAACTACAAGTGAATTGGTTACTTAATTAGTCAGTAGGACGTCCGGTCGCCAACATGGCGGTTAGGCATTGAACCGTTACGGCCTGTGGCGTGTTTATGCTTGCAGCTACGGTTTTCAATCGTATTTTCCTCCGTGTTGGACTGGTAGTACATGGTTCCGTCGCCCTGCTACTGAGTGAGTGCATGGGCGACACTGTGAGCTGTGAAATTCGCGGGGATTGCTTTTACATCTGTCCTGTACAGTGACCTGCATGTTCGGAACAATGGCTACCGGCTGTTGTTGAATTGACTGATTTGCTTTTTCGTTTCACAAGTGCATTTTTCAGAAGACTCCCGGGAGTCGGCGCTGAAGCTGCGGAGTTCGTGCTTTATGCGACACTTTCGGCGGGTCGCCCTGCGGTAAAAGACCGAGCCATGTGAGAAAGCCCGGGTCAATGAGGTCTTTCTGGTGACTGCCGAGTCCATCGACGATGAACTGTGGTTTTCGTGGATTAATCTTGTGTTGGCATTCTGGCAGCGGCATTATGCACAGTGTACCTGTGCGGGCTGTTGGATTGCCCAGACTCCTGCCTATTTCACTTTTCACATTGGACAGTGGGGGGGGGGGGGGGGCATTTTGTTTGATATACATTGGCACAGGAACGGAGCATAATGGGGACGACCCGTTGTCGTGAAGTTGGAACAAATAAATTAGATCATGGCGGTCAGTACCATCTGATGTCAGCCGAGATCTCTACAATAAGAGGTATAACTGTTTATATATGAGGGAAGATCATTAAGTAACAGCAATTTTATTATAAAGTGCTTGGAAGAGTATCTATCCATCCATCCATCCATCCATCCATCATGTGCCATGCCGATAAGCGTGGGCGGTCATGTTCTGCCATCTCACTCAATCACCAGAGTCGTGGATCAGCTCCGTGTTTCTGTCTCGACCATGCCATGTGGCCAAGCCATGTGGAAGAGTATGAATAACAAATCTTACTTCAGGACACAAGCTGGCTCTTAACCAAACCCCATGCAGGGGTCGTGAGGATCGAACAGTTTTAATGCAAACTGCGATTAGAAAATGGGTGTCTCAGTAATGACTTGCACCGTGAAAGAATATCGAGGCATTATTCGTCTTTAGTGGTCATAGATTGTGAAACCTTGTGACATTTACACGGAGATATACACACTGCCTGCAAGTACAACGTCGAGACATTGGGATATGCTCGCTGCTCTACAAGTACAACACCGACATATGGGGATGTACACACTTCTCTGCCACTTGGAGGTGGAAGTAAGGCACGGTACCTAATAGACACGTAAGGCGTAAGCTCATAGCGGTCATTGGGCATGTGGAACAGGACCCAAGCTTGATGTAGACCAGACGGCACTCGCTGGCTGGAGAGATCGGTATCACGTCTTTCGTCTTGACTCCCCAAGATATTGTTTGGTCCTCCTGTTAAGCAGGACCGACAGGGGAGCTAGGTCAATTTTAAAAATTCTACCCCCGGCGCTTCAAGGCGGAGAAACTAACTATTCTACCACTATAACATACAGGAGACGAAAGCCAAGCAAACACCTCTCTCCTCCGACAAGATGAAAGCCGACCAGCAACAAGCAAACATCACATTACCATACATTGTGCCTCACCTTTGAGTTATGGACGTGGAAACTTCTCGAAAAGGCTGTTAACTGGCTTATTGTCGGCGCGCTGTTGGGTAATTGTCTTAGAGCACACTCATAAGGCAGCTCCGGCGGCAATTACGGCGGGAGCGCGTTCGATGTGATAATGGCACGAAATGTCGTGATGTTGGTTAACTAATAGTCTGTCGCCATTCTAAACATGAAATGTCAACATGTGTTTAATAATAGGTTTTTCTGTCGTAAGTCGATCAACAAGTGTATGTAAGTAGAGCACATACTTCCTTTCATTCAAGCATTCATTCATCAATCCATATATTAGAAGTCTTCCCTCTTTAACTATTGAATATGGAAGAAGCCTGAGTTTAATGTAGCCTTTCCTCTTCTAACCTAGAGTGCTGAGCAACCAAAGGCTTTATGTAACCTTTCTGCCTGTGAATGAAGACTGCCCTGCGGCTAGTTTGGTTCGACATGTCTCACAGAGACTGTCAGGTAGTCTAGACTGGAGATGTGCCATGAGGATGTGCTCACCGCGGGAGATACTTAGACAATCTTCTAATGGCGGCAGATGTCTAGAAAATGTTCTAACGATGGGAGATGTCTAGAGAATTTTATAACGGCGATAGATGTCTTCAGCTATCTGCCGGAAATGCCCGGAGAATGTTTTAACGGCGGTAGATGTATAGAGAATATTCTAATGCTGGGAGACGTACAGAGAATGTTCTGGCAGCGGGAGATGTCTACACAATGTTCTAGCCGAGGGAGTGATCTAGAAAATGTTCTAACCCCGGGAAATGTCTAGAGGATGTGCTATCGGTGGGAGATGTCTAGAGAATGTTCTAACGTCGGGAGATTTCTAGAAAATGTTCTAACTGCGGGAGATGTCTAGAGAATCGTCTGATGGGAAGAGAGGCATTTGAGAACATTGTGACAACTGACATATCTTCGGGAAGAGAACGAATGAACTTTATTATTTATTAGAGGCAGACGAAGAGAAATGATGCTGGGTGGATTGAGACGGTGGCATGGAGGAATGTCATCACCGGAGTTGATCCAGAACACCAAAGACCGAACGAACCAGCGAACGAACGAACAATCTGTATTTTCGAAGGGGTAAAGAATTGGGCACGCAGGCCCGTCTGACATTCTGCCTTCCTCTTTAATTCCTCTCATACATTATGAACAATAAAAAACAAACAATATTATTTATTAAAAGAACAATAAGCATTAATACGCATGAAAAATATTCAATAATACATGACTCACTGAGGCAATGTTTACCATGGACATGATAAATACCTAAGAAAGGTGTAACGTGCCATACATATGGGAATGTTTATTAACTAGTTGTCGTTTGAGATAATTTATCACTATTATTTTTAGGGGGGCATGTAGTCTGTACTGAGGTTCGAGCCTGTGGCATGTTTATGCTTGTAGCTATGGTTTGCAATCGCATTTTCCTCCTGTTGGACAGGTAGTAAATGGTTCCGTCGCCCTGCTACTGAGTGAGTGCGTGGACGACACTGTGAGCTGTGAAATTTGCGTGGAATGCTGTTACATCTTGCCATAAAGCAGGTTCACGAGTACATTTTTCAGGAGACTCCTGGGAGTCGCCGCTGAAGCTACGGAGTTTGTGGTTTATGCGACACTTTCGGCGGGTCGCCCTGCGGAAAAAGACCGAGCCATATGAGAAAACCCGAGTCAATGAGGTCTTTTTGGTGACTGCCGAGTCCATCGACCATGAACTGTGGTTTTCGCGGACGACATTTGTGTTGGCATTCTGGCTGCGGCATCATGCACAGTGTACCTTGCGGGATGTTGGATTGCCGAGACTCTTGTCTATTCACTTTTCACATTGGACAGTGGGGAGCATTTTGTGTGTTATTCACTGGCACAGGAATGGAGCATAATGGGGAAGACCCGTTGCCGTGAAGTTGGAACCTCGACTAACTAACTAACTAACTAACTAACTAACTAACTAACTAACTAACTAACTAAGAACTGTTGTTTATTTCCAATTTATGCTACTTTTTATCTCAGATATTTGCCTTTAAATATTTTAGAAGCTTGATTATGTCCTCATGCTCACGCAGTCAAACGCTATTATGGGAGTATGATCTATGAATCATTAATACATACATGCATGGTTTGCTTCTATAATTCATTCTGTCAGTGCCCTAAGTAAACATGAATAACTGATACAAGTATATACGGAAGTCACGCTGTTATCCATCCGGCCACACATTGTATTCAACTAAGAATATCATATATGAAAGTAATTTTGTTATCCATCCGGTCACACATTGTATTCAAGTAAGAATATCATATATGAAAGTAATTTTGTTATCCATCCGGCCACACATTGTATTCAACTAAGAATATCATATATGAAAGTAATTTTGTTATCCATCCGGCCACACATTGTATTCAACTAAGAATATCGTATATTAAAGTAATTTTGTTATCCATCCGGCCACACATTGTATTCAACTAAGAATATCATATATGAAAGTAATTGTGTTATCCATCCGCCACACATTGTATTCAACTAAGAATATCATATATGAAAGTAATTTTGTTATCCATCCGGCCACACATTGTATTCAACTAAGAATATCGTATATTAAAGTAATTTTGTTATTCATCCTCCTCATATACTGTGATAAATACATGGACATTCAAAGAAGGTCATTAGTGTTGGCGAGGTCGAACATATATGTCTATATTTCTACTATTCCATAGACACAATTGTATGTGTGGAAATGTCCCAGCTATAACTGATTTCTTCTTCTGTTTTGTTTTAAATGTCGTCATTTAAGCAGGCAAGAAAATGTGAGGACCCTACCTGCATCAAGAAGACAACCACTGAGCGTCCGTCACATCGTTAGCTGGCACTTTCTATCGGTGGAGCTCGTGCCTTGTTTGTGTTGTTGTTGCAATATCTTGCGAGTTCCAATGGGTTGAATTAATACCGTGTTTGTTACTAGTGTTGCTGTTGTTATTGTTGTTGTAATATCTTACGAGTTCTAATGGGTGGAATTAATACCGTGTTTGTTACTATTGTTGCTGTTGTTATTGTTGTTGTAATATCTTGCGAGTTCCAATGGGTGGAATTAATACCGTGTTTGTTGCTATTGTTGCTGTTGTTATTGTTGTTGTAATATCTTGCGAGTTCTAATGGGTGGAATTAATACCGTGTTTGTTGCTATTGTTGCTGTTGTTATTGTTGTTGCAATATCTTGCGAGTTCCAATGGGTGGAATTAATACCGTGTTTGTTGCTATTGTTGCTGTTGTTATTGTTGTTGCAATATCTTGCGAGTTCTAATGGGTGGAATTAATACCGTGTTTGTTGCTATTGTTGCTGTTGTTATTGTTGCTGCAATATATTGCGAGTTCCAATGGGTGGAATTAATACCGTGTTTGTTGCTATTGTTGCTGTTGTTATTGTTGTTGCAATATCTTGCGAGTTCTAATGGGTGGAATTAATATCGTGTTTGTTGCTATTGTTGCTGTTGTTATTGTTGTTGCAATATCTTGCGAGTTCTAATGGGTGGAATTAATATCGTGTTTGTTGCTATTGTTGCTGTTGTTATTGTTGTTGCAATATCTTGCGACTTCTAATGGGTGGAATTAATACCGTGTTTGTTGCTATTGTTGCTGTTGTTATTGTTGTTGCAATATCTTGCGAGTTCTAATGGGTGGAATTAATATCGTGTTTGTTCCTATTGATGCTGCTGTTATTGTTGTTGCAATATCTTGCGAGTTCTAATGGGTGGAATTAATATCGTGTTTGTTGGTATTGTTGCTGTTGTTATTGTTGTTGCAATAACTTGCGAGTTCTAATGGGTGGAATTAATACCGTGTTTGTATCATAACTGATAAGAAACAGCAGATGGATAGATGGGTCGAGCACTATTTAGAGCTTTACTCAAGTGAGACCAAGCTAGCGGATGATGCCCTCAACGCCATAGAGGCTCTATCAACTCTTGACCACCTGGACACACTTCCCACTATAACAGAAGTTAAGTGTGCTATAAATGAGCTTGCATCTGGCAAGGCTCCAGGTAAGGATGGGATTCCAATAGAGGTGATCAGGAGTGGGCAAGACACACTCGCTCTACAGATCCACCAGCTAATAGAGCTATGCTGGGGAGAAGGACAAGTTCCACAGGATTTCAAAGATTCAAGCATAATAACGCTGTACAAGAACAAGGGAGATCGGAGCGACTGTAACAACTATAGGGGTATCTCACTTCTGTGTATTGTTGGGAAAGTATTTGCCAGAATTGTCCTGCACAGACTTCAAGTCCTGGGAGATCAAGTCTACCCCGAATCACAGTGCGGCTTCCGTCAGAACCGGTCTACCATTTATATGATATTCTCATTGCGACAGATGCAAGAAAAATGCCGGGAACAAAATCAGCCACTGTTTATTGCCTTCATCGACCTCACAAAGGCATTCGATTTGGTCAGTCGTGAGGGTCTGTTCAAAGCACTAAAGAAGATTGGCTGCCCACCAACTCTTCTGTCCATTGTGGAATCGTTCCACACAGGCATGAAGGGTATAATCAAGTTTGATGGCTCAACTTCAGAAGAGTTTGAAATCAAGAGTGGAGTTAAGCAAGGTTGTGTACTAGCTCCCACCCTCTTTGGGATATACTTTTCACTTCTACTGAAATATGCCTTTCGTGATCAGGATGACGGTATATACATTCACCTCACGCTCAGATGGTGGCCTCTATAATGCTCAGAGATTGAAGGCCAAGACCAAAATTAGCAGGGTACTAATCAGAGAGTTGCTTTTGCGGATGATGCTGCGATTACGACCCACTCTGAGGAAGAATTACAACATCTACTATCTGCATTCTCCAATGCTTGTTCTGAATTTGGTTTAACAATTAACAAAAAGAAGACACAGATTATGTCACAAGGTGCACATGGTGTACCATCAATCTTTATTGACGACGTCGAACTGGAGATAGTAGACCATTTTACATATCTTGGATCAGAGGTAAATAGCAAATTATCCCTCGATCAGGAAATCAATATCAGGGTTGGCAAGGCAGCAACAACAATGAACATGTTAGCAAAAAGAGTCTGGGAGAACAGGAAGCTTACTGCCAAAACAAAAGTCCTCGTCTACCAAGCCTGTGTCCTTAGTAATCTTCTTTATGGCAGTGAAACCTGGACAACTTACTCACGCCAAGAGAAACGTTTAAACAGCTTTCATATGCGGTGTCTGCGAAGAATACTTGGTATTAAGTGGCAAGACAAAATCACAAATACTGAAGTATTGGAAAGATCAGGTTTTGTGCGGTGTATTCCAGTCGTCTTCGTAGACTTAGTGGATGGACACGTTAAAGGGAGGGAAAAAAAGGATTTTTTATTGGGGGAGGGAAA
>JACEFZ010022994.1:2500-20000 GCA_014155875.1 Cepaea nemoralis | reverse complement strand
AATGCTGTATTCAGAGACGGTGGAAAGAACGCAGGCAATGAATTACCTGGGAATACGGTTTGATCGAAGCCTTGTTTATAATGTGCACATAGACCAGGTGATAACAAAGGGCAAGCGGGGTTTGGCAGCGATGCGGGTGATGGCGGCAGCAAACTGTGAGCAGCGCCATCTATGTCTTCTGTACGAGGGGCTGGTCATGTCTGTTTTGGAGTATGCAATGGCAATCCTGACTCTCAGCCATAAGCAGATAGAAAGGATGGAAAGGATACAGAATGAAGCAATGCGCATTATTCTTGGATGTACAAGAGATACAGCATGCAGGGCGATGCGCTACCTTCTTGATTTTCCAACCATTGAAGAGAGAATACAAGTTTGCAGGGCACGCGCCTACCTCAAAATTAACGCAAACACACAACATCCACTGCATAGTGAAATTAGGAAGGTGAAGGGCAGCAGGTTAAAAAGAGGACGGTCGTGGATGGGTCAAGCCGAAGACATTCTTCAACAGGTGTGTTCACTTGAGGACTTAGAACCTGGCGAGGAGTGGGTGCAAGTGCCAACAGACTTCTGCACATCCTTTTCAGTTTGCATCCAACTAGATAGAAAATGCAGACAAGAAAATCCGGCTGCTGTTGAGGCTGAAGTACAAGCGTTGATTTTCGAGAATTCGCTAGACGGTGACGCGGTCATCTACACAGATGGGTCTGTCGTCCGACATGTGAGAAGCTCATGGGCCTTTACAGCTCGGGCCGGAGGGAGAATTGTGAAGGAGGACTCTGGTGCTTTCACTGAAACCACAAGTAGCCTGACCATGGAAGTCATGGCAGTAAGTAAAGCAATAACATGGCTCGAGACACAGACATTCACTAGGGCTTGTTTCCTTAGCGACTCAATGAACATGATCAAGAGGATAGAGGAGGGGTCGATCCGAAGAGAGTGGTTGCTGCCTCTGAAGCGGTCTCGGCTGGCAAAGATTAGTTTCATCTTCGTGCCAGGTCATGCGGGAGTACAAGGAAATGAGCGGGCTGACAAGCTCGCAGGTGAGGCTACTGTGGAGGGCGGACGCGCCATGGACCAGGCTGACATTCTGAATGCTCTACGAGAAGTGAGACTTTTGCGAGAACCAAGTGATGACTGTGAATCTACAACAATGGCCAGACTGCGGGAGCAGCAAATTAAAAGAGGGGTGGCCAAACAAGAACACTACGCAGGAAGCCAAAGAAGATTGATAAACCAACACAGAACTGGCGTCGTTAGCCGCTACACGCTGCGGGATTTGCTGAGGAGGGGATCCGAGCACTTATGGACTGAATGGTTCGATGTGCAACGAGGATGATCTGTCGACTAACTAACTAACTAACTAACTAACTACTGCTGCAGCAGCTGCTGCTGCTGCTACTACTACTACTACTACTACCACCACCACTACTACTCCTACTACTACTATTAGTGAGTGCACTTAACTGACTTTGCGTGAGGGTTACTTTTCCCTATTGCCAGTGCCTTTCACCATCAGGGGAGCCAACTCCGATTTCTGAGGTACTTGGTATTAACGTCTCCAAGCCAAGGACGAGAAGTTAACATTTTAGTCCAACTGAACAGTGTGGGGGTTGACCATCCTACCCAACCATCAACGCAGATGAAGTTTAAGAGCGAGCGCTCTTCTACTTTCGGCCACATCGACCCAACAAACGAGATGACAAGAGAATGGACTCCCTTGAGATGGCGTGGTATCGCAGGATACAAGGAATATGGGCGTGGTATCGCAGGATGCGAGGAATATGATGAACAAAAGTTAGTTGCACGTTCTTTACAGGACGTCTCAGTCAACCCCAGCATTTATGTCTGTGATTTTCCAGGTAATTTTACTTTCAGAAATTTGCCGTTGCTTTCTGAACTGTCGATTCTCATATCATTGTGAGCATCAACGCCAAGCGTTCCGCTCCCAGATGGTTTGTGGTTGAGTTCGAACCGGGTATGCAGGGGTTATGAAACTGCTTTCACTAACCCCTCAGACGTAGATGGCGATAAGATAGACAGAACAGAGGTCACGTGAACAGTAGGACATTGGAGAACATACTAGAACGTCACTGAAATTGTTGTCTTCTCTTGGTGCCATGGAGAACACATTAGAACGTCACTAAAATTGTTGTCCTCTCTTGGTGCCATGGAGAACATACCAGAACGTCACTAAAATCGTTGTCCTCTCTTAGTGCCATGGAGAACATACCAGAACTTCACTAAAATTGTTGTCCTCTCTTGGTGCCATGGAGAACACATTAGAACGTCACTAAAATTGTTGTCCTCTCTTGGTGCCATGGAGAACATACTAGAACGTCATTAAAATTGTTGTCTTCTCTTGGTGCCATGGAGAACATACCAGAACGCCACTAAAATTGTTGTCCTCTCTTAGTGCCATGGAGAACATACCAGAACTTCACTAAAATTGTTGTCCTCTCTTGGTGCCATGGAGAACATACTAGAACGTCATTAAAATTGTTGTCTTCTCTTGGTGCCATGGAGAACATACCAGAACTTCACTAAAATTGTTGTCCTCTCTTAGTGCCATGGAGAACATACCAGAACTTCACTAAAATTGTTGTCCTCTCTTAGTGCCATGGAGAACATACCAGAACTTCACTAAAATTGTTGTCCTCTCTTAGTGCCATGGAGAACATACCAGAACTTCACTAAAATTGTTGTCCTCTCTTAGTGCCATGGAGAACATACCAGAACTTCACTAAAATTGTTGTCCTCTCTTGGTGCCATGGAGAACATACTAGAACGTCATTAAAATTGTTGTCTTCTCTTGGTGCAATGGAGAACATACCAGAACTTCACTAAAATTGTTGTCCTCTCTTGGTGCCATGGAGAACATACCAGAACTTCACTAAAATTGTTGTCCTCTCTTGGTGCCATGGAGAACATACCAGAACGTCACTAAAATTGTTGTCCTCTCTTAGTGCCATGGAGAACATACCAGAACTTCACTAAAATTGTTGTCCTCTCTTAGTGCCATGGAGAATATATCAGAACGTCACTAACATTGTTGTCTACTCTTGGTGCCAGTAGGAGACAAGGATTTCCATAACTGATACTAATGTAGGGCAACATCCCAGGCAAGAGAAAAGAAGACGTATTTAGGATAAGCTACATCGCACAAACACGCAAGGAAGTCGGGGCAAGTATTATGCTGAAATGAAGATAGTTGCTATAAATAGGAAAACGCGGCAGCAGTGGTTTAGTGCCAGCGCTCAACAGGTGGCCGCCTGGTACTTTTATTTATTTATTTATTTATTTGGAAAATCAATGCACGCGCTGTCTTACAAAATTACAGTAAATATTTGGTTTGTATATTTGTTTTATTTCACGTTTGTTTCTTGTGTGTGTATCTAAACAAACCATAGAGTAGCGCAATTACCAAAGCACCTATTAATCAGCTTTATTCGTTAAATGTCTGCAACTAGTTATTTAACAATAATGTTAACAGTTATGTCACCATGTTGTGTAAATTAAATTTTCCAATCCAATCAAATATTGAGAAACGATGTTTAGAGAGGTTATCAACTAGTAGTTGACTTTTTTTTTCGCTTTTAATTTATATTGTTAATATTGTGCTATTCCAAGGACATTGTAGCACAGAGAAAATAGGCTCAGCTCTGAAGACCCTCTTACTCTCCAATGAGTAACGTAGTAGAAGAATGATAGGAACAACGAGGATAGAAAAGAAACGAAAACACTGAGCTATTGACCCCCAACCTTGCATTGGGAAAATGCTACCCAAGAGAGACAGAGATTAGTGTAGTTGATATGGAACTACACTACCCCCTCTGCCGTGCGTCCACCTTGACGAGGTAGAGGGGCTTGAGCGTTCCAATGACCCCAAGAGCTATGCCGACGGTAGCACAGCTACTGGTAGGGTCACCCATGTCGGACAGGTCAAGGGCGAGGGACCAGACGAAGAGACGTACAAACCTGCTGCCTTGCAGGTAGACTGGGGACAGTCAAAGGCTAGGGAAAGCATCCCGAACAAGTGCTTGTCGAAATCGGATGTACTGAGCCACAGGCTTGACAAAGAAGTGCAACGTAACTTTATCATTTCATGATGCCACAGATGAAAATTAATCGTTATGGTGCTAATCCCGTGAAGTCCCATCAGGCGGTGATAGTGCCGGGCCCCCTGCCTCGAGGGGGTCCACCCATGACTACTGGTGGTCACCTTCCCCTGTGCTGTGGAGTCAAGGCACAGAGGAGTAGGTTAAGAGCTATTGACCAAACACCCCGGACACTCAACATACTACAATGGAATGCAGAAGGAGTTTATAACAAGAAAGCCTCCCTAACACAGCGTCTTCATAAAGATAGAATAGATGTGGCATGCATTCAAGAGACACACCTCAACGCCAATCGCACATTTTCAGTCGAGGGATATCAGGCCACACGTTTCGACCGCAAAGGACACAAAGGAGGAGTTGTAATACTTACACGAAATACAATACCTTGCAGCGAAGTATCTGTGATCTCTGACAACCAAACGGAAATTATAGGTGTTGATATAATGATAAAGGACGTGAAAATAAGAATTTACAACCTGTATAGCCCGGCAGATAAGGATCTTACACTCTCAAACATGGAAATAACTGACACAAATTGCATTGTTGTCGGAGACTTTAATAGCCGTTCAGAAAGATGGGGATACCCAGATAGTGACAAAAGAGGAGATGAAGTGGAGGACTGGGAAATAGACTCAAATCTCCATCTACTCAACAAAGCGGATGACACACCGAGCTTCTACTCCAGAAGATGGATTACCACTTCTACTCCAGACTTAGCTTTCTGCACAGGAGACATCCTCCACAAAATCGATCGCCATGTGCTTGACCAATTAGCAGGTAGTGACCACAGACCAATCAAGCTTGTAATAAATATGGAGTATGTTCCACAGGAGCAAAAGCCTTTGCCCCGTTGGAATTACAAACGAGCAGATTGGGACAGATTTGCCATACTAACAGACAAATATTGTGAAAACATAAATACACGATATGGCAACATGAAGCAAATGGTGGAAAGTCTAAACAGAGCAATAATACAGGCGGCCACTGAGTCTATTCCAAGAGGAGCGAGGAAAAATTACAAACCATACTGGACTGAAGAACTACAAATTTTGGAGGACAAAGTTGAAGATGCTAGGAAGACCGCAGAGAGAGAACAAACAACTGAAGCGAACATCTCTCTCAAAGCCATCTCAGCAAAATATAAAAGAACAGTAAATCAAACAACAAGAGATTGTTGGAGGAAAAAAACAGAAAACCTGAATTTTGACAGGGATGGAAACAAACTATGGAAACTAGTGAAAGCCATGAACAATGAAGGACCTAGAAACAAACACATAACAATTAAACAAGGAAATGCCTTGCTTACAGGAAAAAAGGCTGCAAATGCACTAATGGAACACTATGCCAGTGCAAACCACATTGATATAACAGCCGAACAGAAGAAAGCAATCAAAGATAAACAGATACATCATAGATATACAGAGACAGCAGCAGAATATATGATGGCAAATCTAACAATGGAAGAAATGGAACAGGCAATGAATACCCTAAAAAAGAAGACATCACCAGGAAAGGATGGAATCACAAATGAAATGCTAATAGGACTAGGCACTAAGGCAAAAAAGAAACTACTAGCAGTCCTAAATTACAGCTGGAAGAGGGGAATAGTCCCACAGGCATGGAAGGAAGCTATACTAATACCAGTCCCAAAGAAAGGAAAAGACCTGGAAGAACCAAATGGCTATCGACCTATCAGTCTTCTTAGCTGTGTAGGAAAATTAATGGAACGCATTATCAATGGCAGGCTAACATGGCATCTGGAAGAAAACCAACTCTTAACACCTCACCAAGCAGGATTCAGAAAGTACAGATCCACTGAAGATCAAATAACCTATATAGCTCAGGAAATAGAGGATGCCTTCCAAGAGAAAAAGCACACACTAGCGGTCTGGATAGATTTAGAAAAAGCATTTGATAAAGTATGGAAGGAAGGACTGAAAGTAAAACTACAAAAAATGCATGTTTGTGGGAAAATGTACAAATGGATCAGCCACTACCTTGAGAACAGAACTGCCAGGACAAAAGTACAAGGACAAACCAGCAAAATGATGCTGTTGGAGCAAGGTGTCCCCCAAGGAGGAGTTCTTTCACCAACATTATTCCTAGCATATATAAACGACATCACGGAAAATTTTCCAGCCAGAGTACACACATCATCCTTTGCAGATGACCTAGCCATATGGACATCTGAAGAATATATTAGTACAGCTAACAGCAGAATACAGCAAGCCCTATTAGCGCTAGAGGACTGGTCAAAATCATGGCTAGTGAAGATAAGTGAGGAGAAAACAACATGCACAGTGTTCTCCCTCTCAACTAAAACTCAGCAACCTAAGCTGGTATTGAATGGAAAAATATTGCGCCATGAAGAAAATCCAAACTATCTAGGAGTCACCTTTGATCGTCGCCTGACATGGAAGACACAGGTTGAGAAAAATCGAACAAGAGCAAGGCAAAGAATGGCAATCATGAAAAAGCTTGCTGGTACAACGTGGGGAGCAGATGAGAAAGTTCTCAAGAAGTTATATACTGGACGGGTGAGGCCAGTACTGGAATATGGCATTGCAGCTTGGGCAACAGCAGCTAAGTCAAACTTTAACAAAATAAGTAGAGTCCAAAATCAAGGAATGCGAATCATAACTGGAAGCCTGAAGACAACGCCTATTAATGAACTTAGAAAAGATCACTTGTTTACAACCAATGCAGGATAGAAGAGATAGCAGAGCCCAGCAACAAGCTGAAAAATTTAGAAGATTGACAGACCACCCTATGTATAAAAGGTTTAGTGGTTTTGGAAAGGGAAGACTGAAGCGTAGCAACTTTGTAGAAACTGCAAAACGAAAGATTAGGGCAGATCCCATACTTAACATATTAACAGTCAAGCCCATTTACAATGCACACAACTTCCCAGCTTGGAGACAGCAGCAACTGCCTGAGATGATAGAAAACATTCCTGGTATTGAGAAAAAGAACACTCAGCATGAAACCGAAAGAAGAGAAATAACCCTAAACTACATAAAAGAACATTACCCAAGCAGCAATTGGACCCATGCATATACAGATGGATCAGCCAAAATTCAGTAGAGAATGGAGGAGGAGGAATTCTCCTAAATTTAAAAAATGGAGTGAAAAAAACACATTCAGTGGCAACTGGAAAGTTTTCAAGTAACTTCAAAGCGGAGGTAGAGGCTCTGAAAACTGCAGCAGAAATGCTCTTGATGGAGGAAAATAAAGAGACGCAAATAGCTATCTTTACAGATGCAAAGTCAGCTGTCTCAATACTGAAGAGCAAAAACAGCACAGAACTAGCTGACCTAAGAGCAGCACTCCATGGTCTATGCCAGAAATCCAAAAAGGTTGTAATACAGTGGATCCCATCACATTGCAGTATACCTGGAAATGAAGAGGCTGACAGACTGGCAAAAGAGGGCGGACGACTACCACAGCCTGACATAGACATAACCTATAATGAGGCAAAGAGGTTGATAAAAAGCACTTATAGAACCAAATGGGAATCAGAGCATCCAGGCCACCAGAAGGATGATGCATATTACAAACTCGACCGAAGAGAACAAGTAGCAATCTTCAGACTCCGCACAGGACATAACAGGCTGAAATACCACTTGTTCAACAAACTAAAGATAGGAGATACAGATGAATGTAATTGTGGAACTGGTAAAATGACAGCTAAACATTTGCTGCAAGAGTGCCCAATATATGCAGAACAGAGAAAGATATTTTGGCCCACACCTGCTTCATTTGAGGACAAGCTCTGTGGAGATATCAACAAGCTCAAGTCGACTGCAGCTTACTTTAACTGTATTCAGGTTGACATTTAAATGTACATGAAGAAGTATTTAGACTGCCACACTTCATACCACAGGCATGTCGGTTACACAAGCCTCCCAGAGGCATGAAATGGAATATTGCTTGGATAGCAAATCCATTACGTGGAAAGTCCGAATCGAAAGCTCACTGTGTGGGCTTCATAAAAGATGGAAAAAGCGTCCTAGTGGCACAAAATGGAATATTGCTTGGATAGCAAATCCATTACGTGGAAGGTCCGAATCGAAAGCTCACTGTGTGGATGTCATCTGCAAACTGCATTCTTCTGGCTTCTGGAAGAACATCCTATGGTGAACGGAAGGCCCAATATACGGAAGTGAGGCTAAGCAGCCATGTGCAGGACGTGACGATTCCTTGGGTGAGCCCAGTACCAGAGCGCTGTGTGATGGCTCTGCAATTATGGAAGCCTCCTTGGATGGCGGGGAATGCCCATGGTCTGCCCCTGCCTTCCCTTGAGGGCCGACCAGGATGCCTTTGGCTGTTCTATATGGGCCAGCTGGTATGGGAGATAACACCACAACAGTGAGAGTCTAACGTCCTAAGAAACCCCCCGGGAAGGTTAACCCGGTCAACAAATGCCCGCAGAAGTCGGATGTGTCGGCCTAACGGCGCAAGAACGCAGCTCTGCTGTAAACAGGCACAACGCAATCACGTCCGAAAAAAAAAAAACTCCGGATGAACGAAGAAGAAGAAGAAGAACTACACTACTAATATCACGAGTTTCCATATTAGGCCTGACGCCTGCTTTCGTCGTCCACCAATAGAGAACAAGACTGGCCACCAACAAAGGCAAAGACTGACCACGATTCCCCCATTATTGAGTGCGGAATGTCAGACTGGCCTGCGTGCCCAAATGTTAACCCTTTAAAAATAAAGTCCTTTAGTTCGTTTGTGCTTTTAGGCCTTTAAAACGTGACGGCTTTATCATATCACAGAACAATAGACAGACAGAGAATGATGCGCTCTTGTATGTGGAAACATTAAAATATAAAATAAAATGTTTTGCCCCAAAACAATGTTCTGCTATCGATCTGTGATGTGACAGGGCCATTATATTTTGTAAGCCTGAGAGCAAGGAGGTATATGTTGCCAATCTTTCCCTCACCTTAGCCATTGACGAGCCCCGGGGTCGAAGCCGTATCCCATTGTGCTTTTGACATTACGAGTGCAGATCCCTATCAACTTCGCTAACGCGCCTGCTGTGTGTGGAGAGCGGGTAACAAATATGTTATTAAGAAGATCAGCTGTATACAAACATCAGTAGGTGAGCATTGCCGAATGGATAACAGCATTTCCTCTTAAACTTCCGGTTTGTTGATGCCGGGGTAGCGGGTTAAATCCCTATACCTGTCACTTGGACTAAAATGTTGACTTGTCGTCCTTGACTTGGAGATTTAAATTACAAGTATCTCAGAAGTCGCAGTGAGGTCAAGTGACACTGGTAATCCATGCATCCATCATGTGCCATGCCGGTAAGCGTAAGCGGTCATGATTCGCCATTTCACTCGATCACCATAGTCGTGGATTATCTCTGTGTTCTTGTCTCGGCCATGCCACATGGTCAAGCCATCCAGGTATTTACTTCTCTGTCTTCCCCTTGTTCTCTTCCCCTCGATCTTGCCAGTTGTCACCAAGTTCTCCAACTTATTTCTTCTCATAACGTGCCCAAAAAATGTTGATTGTCTGCGTCTAATGTCTATAATCAGTTTACGATTTTCATTTGTTTCTTGTTAGGACTTGGTCGTTGGTTTTTCTGTCTGTCAATGGCATTTTTACATTCTGGTAATAGGGAAAGCTCATCCACACGCAAACATCAGTCAGGGGCACTAGTAGCACGCGTATGGACTACGCTTGAGTTCAAGGACAGCGATAAAAAATACAAATAAATAAAAGAGATCATCGTGGCTGTATGGATAATAACGCGTGCTCTTAAACATCCGGTGTTCTGATGCCGAGCTAAGGGGTTCAACCCCTACATCGGACGAAGGACTAAAATAATGACTTCTCGTCTTTGACTTGGGGACGTAAATTACAAGTACCTCAGAAGTCGGAGTGGGTTCGCCTGATGGCGAGGGACACTGGTTATACGGAAAGCTAATCCACACGTGAAATTCAGTTCACTGGTACTAGAAATAGTGTGTATGGACTACGCTTGAGTTCAAAAGAGAGCGAGCGCAAAAAAAAAACACACACACACACACACAAAACAAATAACTGGATAACAGGGAGGGATGGAGTGTATGAAAGCTGATGCTTGATCTAGGCCGTTCATCCGGAGAAGATCGTGCTGAAACCGCCTATAGTCAGAACAGTTCCTGTCTTCAAGTGACAAGTGTTGGGGGATTACGTTGTTCAGGCATATTATGGGTAATGTCATTGTGTGCTACTTAAAGAAGAACAATAATGTGCTACGGTCGTACTGGGGCCCTATTTAAACTTGGGTTTTCCAACGAAGGCAATATTTTAAATTAAAATTGAATTCTTGCGTATCCATTGGCCATGTTTGTAATAAATTAATTGATCTGCGTAATGTGCTCTCGCTCTTTCTTCTTCTTATTCTTGCTCCCTTCCTCTTCCTTCTGTTTTCCTTTTCTTCGCACTCCCCCATCTTCCTCTTTTCCTTTCCCTTCTACTTCTTCCTCTTCTCCACGTCCTTCTTTCTTCTCCGTCTTCTTACCCCATCCCTCTTCCCCTTCTTCTTCTTCTCCTACATATCCTCCTTCAGAACGAACAAATGTTTATTGAGGCGCATCATCGCCTGCTCTGCTCCACGTGGCTCAGGATGGTGATAATTTTTGTTTGATTATCAATCAATCATGTGCCATACCGGAAAGCGTGGGCGGTCATGACTCGCCATTTCACTCGATCACCAGAGTCGTGGATCAGCTCAGTGTTCCTGTCTCGACCATGCCATGTGGCCAAACCATCCAGGTATTTACTTCTCGGTCTTCCCCTTGGTCTGTTCCCTTCGATCTTGCCAGTTGTCACCAAGTTCTCCAATTTATTTCTTCTCATAATATGTCCAAAAAATTTTGACCGTCTACGTCTAATTTCTCTAATCAGTTTACGATTGTCATTTGTCTCCTGTAGTACTTGGTCATTGGTTTTTCTGTCTGTCCATGGTATTCTTTGCATTCTCCTCAGAAAGCACATTTCTGCAGCCATCAGATGTTTTTCAGCTTGACTGCACATTGTCCAAGTATCACATCCATACAAAAGAACAGGCTCTATGTACCCCCTCAACACTCTTTTTCTCGTTTCAATTGACATCTTTTTATTGGTCAGTATGTTTTTCATCTTGCTAAAGGCAACTTTCGCCATGGCGATTCTTGTTCTAATCTCTTCAAGGCATCTCCCATCAGATGTTATGTAGTTCCGAGATAATTGTACCGATTCACTTGTTGAAGAGTATTCCCATTTACTTGTATATCACATTATGGTATTTCATTCTTCCTAGTGACGACCATAATCTGTGTCTTTTTACAATTTAATTCTAACCCCAGTTGTTCACTGTGTACAACAACCGCATCTACTAATTGTTGCAGATATTGCTCATTGTCTGCAATCAATACTGTATCATCTGCATATCTAATGTTATTGATGTTTCGTCCTCCAATGCTGATTCCATTTATATCTTGTACATTTCTAAACAATAGATCTGGAGAAATTACACATATCCCTGATGATGATAAGCGTGTGTTATAATTGAAGATAATGAGTGCTTATTAATTTTTTTCGTGTCTTGTGAGTAATGTTGTATAGTGAAGTGTGGTGCTATGTTATGTTGATTGTCATATAGTGCTTCTCACCTTCTGTATAGTGAAATGTGGGCTATGTTATGTTGACTGTCATATAGTGCTTCTCACCTTCTGTATAGTGAAATGTGGTGCTATGAACACTGTGTGCTTCTCACCTTCTGTATAGTGAAATGTGTGCTATGTTATGTTGACTGTCATATAGTGCTTCTCACCTTCTGTATAGTGAAATGTGGGCTATGTTATGTTGACTGTCATATAGTGCTTCTCACCTTCTGTATAGTGAAATGTGTGCTATGTTATGTTGATTGTCATATAGTGCTTCTCACCTTCTGTATAGTGAAATGTGTGCTATGTTATGTTGATTGTCATATAGTGCTTCTCACCTTCTGTATAGTGAAATGTGGTGCTATGAACACTGTGTGCTTCTCACCTTCTGTATAGTGAAATGTGTGCTATGTTATGTTGACTGTCATATAGTGCTTCTCACCTTCTGTATAGTGAAATGTGGGCTATGTTATGTTGATTGTCATATAGTGCTTCTCACCTTCTGTATAGTGAAATGTGGTGCTATGAACACTGTGTGCTTCTCACCTTCTGTATAGTGAAATGTGTGCTATGTTATGTTGACTGTCATATAGTGCTTCTCACCTTCTGTATAGTGAAATGTGTGCTACGTTATGTTGACTGTCATATAGTGCTTCTCACCTTCTGTATAGTGAAATGTGGGCTATGTCATGTTGATTGTCATATAGTGCTTCTCACCTTCTGTATAGTGAAATGTGGGTTATGTTATGTTGATTGTCATATAGTGCTTCTCACCTTCTGCATAGTGAAATGTGGTGCTATGAATACTGTGTGCTTCTCACCTTCTGTATAGTAAAATGTGGTGCTATGTAATGTTGATTATATAGTGCTTCTCACCTTCCGTATAGTGAAATGTGGTGCTATGAACACTGTGTGCTTCTCACCTGCTGTATAGTGAAATGTGGGCTATGTTATGTTGACTGTCATATAGTGCTTCTCACCTTCTGTATAGTGAAATGTGGTGCTATGAACACTGTGTGCTTCTCACCTGATGTATAGTGAAATGTGGTGCTATGTAATGTTGATTGCCATATAGTGCTTCTCACCTTCTGTATAGTGAAATGTGGTGCTATGAACACTGTGTGCTTCTCACCTGATGTATAGTGAAATGTGGTGCTATGTTATGTTGATTGTCATATAGTGCTTCTCACCTTCTGTATAGTGAAATGTGGTGCTATGTTATGTTGATTGTCAATATAGTGCTTCTCACCTTCTGTATTGTGAAATGTGGTGCTATGAACACTATGTGCTTCTCACCTTCTGTATAGTGAAATGTGTGCTATGTTATGTTGACTGTCATATAGTGCTTCTCACCTTCTGTATAGTGAAATGTGTGCTATGCTATGTTGATTGTCATATAGTGCTTCTCATCTTCTGTATTGTGAAATGTGGTGCTATGAACACTATGTGCTTCTCACCTTCTGTATAGTGAAATGTGTGCTATGTTATGTTGATTGTCATATAGTGCTTCTCACCTGCTGTATAGTGAAATGTGGTGCCATGAATACTGTGTGCTTCTCACCTTCTGTATAGTGAAACGTGGTGGTATGCGCACTTTATAGTGAAATGTGGTGCTATGCACACTGTGCGCTTAAACATCCTATGCGTTGACGGCTTGGTAATGGGTTCATTCCACAGGCTGGTATGTTGGACTTAAACTATGATTTCTCGTTCAGACAGCAACGACAAACTACTTTACGTAAATCTGCCTATGCATTCATGCAAAAGAAACATGAGAAATGCAACATTTTAGAAGCATTGTTGGGAGAATGAGACAGGCAGCATTTTCTGGTCACGTGATGAGCAGAAAGGTATTGGAGAACGTTCTCTGGAAAGATCATTGGGGAAAGAGGCAGAGCAAGCCCGAGAGAAATAATGCTGGATGGACTGAGACTGTGGCTTCTGGGAACATCATCAAATGAATTGACCCAAAACACCAACGACCGAGATGTGGTGAGAGATGTGAACGCCTACGCCAGTTGGCAGGACACTTGATGATAATGATGGTGATTCTTGCTATTTCTGCCTTCGAACTTAAACGTGTCACTAACTTTAAACCATTTGTGGTTTACTTTAAGTGAATAGTCCACTTTAAGGGATATTTGTTCTTGTGAAATATTGCTTAATCCCTGTTTTGTTGTTCGCTAGAATTAACGTATTTTCAGCTGTCTTAGCTCAGTCAGGTGCATACTGCAGAGTTATATATGATATGAAATGAATAAATTAATAATACTTAATCTGAAACAATCAAACCACATGGCTAGAGGTATTGTTCGAATGTGGAGTATTTGTTATCCACACTGTGATTTCATGAAATAAAACACTTGATCACAGGTATTGTTCGAATGTGGAGAATTTGTTATCCCCATAATAATTTCCTGAAATAAAATATACGTTCACAGGTATTGTTTAAATGTGGAGCATCTGTTATCCCCACAATAATTTCCTGAAATAAAATATACGTTCACAGATATTGTTTAAATGTGCAGCATCTGTTATCCCCACGGTAATTTCGCGAACAACAGATGATCCACACAAATCCTGTGACCAGGTGTTTAAACTGTTTCAGCTAAAGTATTATTTATTTATTCACTTCATATTTAACTCTGCACTAAGAAACTGACGAGGTGCAGTGAAATAAGCCAGGCAATAAATCGTGCAACATATTGTTCGTGGTTTGTGTGTTTACATTCACTAATGGAATGCATTGTTTTAAATTAGTTCAGTGACTTGGTCAATACATTCTATTAGTGTCATCCTTTGTTGTTTACTTCTTTTTCACTTCTGTAAATCAGTTTCACTCATTCATTCATTCAGTAGCATGTCCTTTGCAGAACCTCGCTCCCATAACAACCTTCCGGAAAACCTCTCGATCATAAGCAAGATGTCCCGCGTCTGAAACACCCATCTGGAGATCATCCGCCACATCCTGCACCCATCTTCTCTTTGGCCTTCCTCTTCCTCTCTTCCCAGGCATGTACCCTTCCATTATTGTTCTCTCCAAACTTTCGTGACGTTTCAAGTGACCAAAATACTTCAATTTTCTTTGTTTTATCGTCTTTAATAGCCAACCCTTCTTCAATATTCAACTCTTGAAGTATGGATGCATTTGTTCTTTTCTTTATCCAAGATATTCTTAGAACTCGTCTATAACATTTATATTCAAAGGCGTTTATGCGCTGTTCAGCTTGTTTAGTAAGTGTCCGTGTCTCACAGGAGTATGTTGCAATGGGAAAGATGCATGCTCTTAAAAATCTAATTTTTGTAGTTCTGTCTGTCCCACTCCATAATTTATTCAGCTGTTTTAGTCTTTGAAGAGCAATGGATAGTCGCCGTTTAATTTCTTTCATTGTGTCACCGTTGTTGGTAATCAAGGACCCAAGATATTCAAAATTTTCCACCACCTCCAATTTTCCCCCATTAATGTATATTTCTTTCTCCATAGTAGTTTTATCTGTATTCATTATCTTTGTTTTTGCTATGTTAAGATATAAGTTGTGATTTTCACTATTCAATTGGGTTGAGGCTGTTAGGTTTTCTATGCTATTCTGTGTTGTGGATAGTAATACTGTATCATCAGCATATCGAACCTCTGGTATGTCATGACCGCCGATATTTAGGGCATCATATAGCTCCCTGTTTATATCATCTCTTACATTTCTCATTATATTTTCGGCGTACAGGTTAAACAAATAGGGTGACAGCACGCAGCCCTGACGGACTCCTTGCTTGATGTCAAACCAATCTGATGTCTCGCTATCTATTCTAACTGCTGCTTGTTGGTCTAGATAGAGCATTTTTATGAGTTGTACTACATGTGATGGAAAGCCCATATTCCTCATGATTTCCCAAAGTTTTTGATGTTGTATGTTTTCTTTCATGGTTGTTATGGTTTCTTGACAAGTTTTGCAGAAGGTAGTTTGCCATTGCTTTCCTTCTGGGCAGTGACTGTACTAGTCGGTGGCCATATCCATTGTCTCTACTGATAAGATCATCTGCCTATCGCCGCAGAGTGCAAGACCATAACCAACAACAATCTGTCGGCTGCTCTCACACTCCATCCACCACCTGCTTCCATGGCTTCACGTAACCCTGATCGGGGGGCTAAACGGGTACTCCGCCTTGCCCAAGGGTGTCCCGTAGACTAAAGGAGGAAAGGAGGCGTCTTACATCTCCTTTGATAGGGGATTCCCCTACCCCGCTAACCAAAATCAGTTACATATACATATCAATTGGGGACCCCTTTGAGATTACTATTACCGGTTCATAAATAAATACATACGTACTGTTTGGCGCTCATAAAAATAATAAGGAAAATTAGAGACTAGAGGACACACTAGACAACATTAAAATTGAAAACTATTGATACTGAAATTTCTTAGACCTATGGTGCTATCTTAATGGGTAGATACGAGTTCTGTCTATATTCCATAGTTATGGTTTCCCCTACTGGGGATCTGGGATCATCTCTCATTGTTGTCCCGATCATGTCTGATTTTTGTCCTGTTCATGTCTGATTTTTGTCGCGATCGTGTCTGTTTTTGTCCCATCTTGTCTGATTTTTTTTTCTCGCTGTCATGCCTTTTTTTTTCCTGTCATGATAATGTTTGAATTTTGTCGCGGTCATGTCTGTTTTTTGTCCCGATCATGTCTGAATTTTGTCCCGATCACGCCCCGTGGCCAAGTAAACCAGATATGTATCACGTTCTCTTATCTTGGCTCTTTGTCCACCAAGTTTGCCAGTTGTCGCTAAATACTGAAGTTTATTTCTTCTCATAGCGTTTCCAAATATCATCTACGTTTAAATTCTTTAATCAGTTTATGGTTGTCATCCCTTTTTTTCCCCGTCCGCCCATGTTACTCTCCATTTTACCCAGAAACCATACTTCTACCGTCATTAGATGTTTCTCAGCTTGTCCGCTAATTGTCCGTGTTTCACGTGGATAAAGAAGTGTAGGTTCCATATATCCCTTTTCTCAATACTGTTTGTCAATGCATTTTTTTTTAATGAGCATGTTTTCCATCTCGCAAAAGGCTTAGTTTGCTATAGTGATTCTTTTTCTAACCTCTACTAGATATGTTCCTCAGATGTTATGGTTGCTCTAGTATGCTGAAGATAGTTGTGCCGACGATAGTTCTGCACAATATAATTGTGCCAAAAAATAGTTCTGACCAAGATTGTTGTGCCGAAGATAGTTGTACCAAATAAAGTATCGCCGAAGATAGTTGTACCGAAGATAGTTGTGCCGAAGATAGTTCTGTCCAATAATTGTGCCTAAAATAGTTGTACCGAAGATAGTTGTACCGAAGATAGTTGTCTCGAAAATAGTTGTATCGAGGGTGGTTGTACCGACGGTAGTTATCCCGAGATAGTTATAGCGAACATAGTTGTACCAAAGACAGTTGGACCGAAGACAGTTGTACCGAAGACAGTTGTACCGATGACAGTTGTACTAATTCACCTGTTGAAGAGTTTTCCCTTTTACTTGGTTGTTACGTTGTGTACTTCTTTCTTCTGGATATGATCATACTTGTAATTTATGTTTTCTTGCAATTTAACTCTAATTCTTATCGCTCATTGTGTATAATAGCACCCACTAAATGCTGCAGATCTATTTCATTGTCTGTAATCAATACTGTCGTCTGTACATCGTATATGGGGTGGTGTTGTTACTGTCAGAGAGAGAGAGAGAGGGG
>JACEFZ010022993.1:7500-23277 GCA_014155875.1 Cepaea nemoralis | reverse complement strand
TGTGTTTAGTCTCTCTCTCTCTCTCTTTCTCTCTCTCTCTCTCTCCTCTCTCCTCTCTCTCTCTCTCTCTCTCTCTCTCTCTCTCTCTCTCTCTCTCTCTCTCTCCTTTATATATATATATATATATATATATATATATATATATATATATATATATATATATATATATCCATCCATCATCTGCCATGCCGATAAGCGTAGGCGGTCATGTTTTGCCATCTCACTCGATCACCAGAGTCGTGGATCAGCCCCGTGTTTCTGTCTAGACCAGTGTTTCCCAATGTGGGGCCTACGCCCCACAGGGGGGCAATTCGATTGTTAAGGGGGGCAATTCGAAAATGGAAGAAAACGGGGAGACTTGAGACTGAAGTCAACTAAATTGGAACCTGACATAAAATCTCTTTGCAGCAGGCATCAAGCGCAAGGATCTCACAAAATTTAAATAATAAATTCTTCTTCTTCTTCTTTTGTTCGCCTGAAATATGTTTATAACTGCAATGTTGTCTCTTGTGTGAATCTAACAGTCTTTTTTAGTTCACTCAGCGGTCCATAGAGTTTATCTTCCACTGTTGTCTCTCTAGGCCAGAAGTTTCGCCTGGATATGTTGTAGTTTGGGAAATCCTGGAGTATGTACTCTGCTGTCTAAATAATAAATAATTACTAATAATTAAAATAATATAGAAAAATCTTTAATTAAAATTGTGTACTTGAATTGCAGTTCTCCATTATCTTCTTCTTCTTCAGCATTCCGAGCCATTGAGGTTCTTTGCTGCAGATACAAGCAGTCTCCATTCGTCTCTCTGGTTGACCTTCTCTTGCCAGTCGCTGATTCCAAGTGCTTGTAGGTCTGTATGTATATTATCTCTCCACCGTCTTCTTGGTCTACCTCAGGGTCTACGGTCATTTATTTCTTGAGTAAGCGAGTTTTGTTTCCCTATTATCTTCCATTCTTTCTATATGCCCCAGCCATTGCAGTCTATTAGCCTTCATGATACCAGTGATTAGCAGGGACTTAAACAGATCATAAATGTCTTTGTTGCTTCTTCTTTTCCACTCTCCACTTTGTGTATCCCTAATGGGCCCAAAGATGCATCTTAAGACTTTGTTCTCAAAGGTTTGTAACAAGGTACTCCAGGTTTCAGAGCCATACAGCACAACTGGTCTAATCAGTGTTTTGTATATTTTAGTTCTCCATTATATGTTTTGAAAATTTACTTACTGTGTTTGCTCAATAATGTCCTAGTGATTTCTTCCTAAAACCTATCATTCAAGTTTCTTTAGTGAACATTTCAATTTTTGAATATTAAAAATAATGTATATGTTGGGTGGGGCATAAGAATTTTAGAAAGGCTTGGGTGGGGCATAGCACAAAAAAGGTTGGGAAACACTGGTCTAGACCATGCCACGTGGCCAAATCTGGAGACATTACACATCCCTGTCTCACACCTCTTTTAATAGGCTGATATTGACCTACATCATTATCAATTCTGAAGGCAGCTTGTTATTTCCAATATATGTTTTTTTTTTACAACTCTAAGGACTTTTCCTTCAATTTGTAGATCTTCAAGCATTCTTATCATGTCGACATGTCTCACTTTATCGAAAGCCTTATATATATATATATATATATATATATATATATATATATATATATATATATATATATATATATAATATATATATATATATATATATATATATTCTACGCGTATATCAGTATGTGTGTCTATTCTACTTAATCAATGTATGTGGCTGCGATTTGGCAGCAAACCGCGAAATGGTTTGAGTTCCAGTCGTTCAGAAAGCAATAGCAAACTACTGAACGTAAACTTTCCAAGAGACCACAACAGTAAAATAATGCTGGTGTTGACTGCAACGTCCTGTAAATGATAGGCAACTAACTTAACTGTGATATCAGTTTGTGCATCTTTTATCGACACGTTCATGATCAATCTGTTGGCGGCCAGGTGCGGCGACGGGGACATCGCCGAGAATAAAAACGACACGGGTTACACGTGGAACTGGACAAATGCTGTCGCCGACACGACCTCTGCCCACTGGTCATCTCCAGGCTTACCTGGAAGTATGGCATGTTTAACTACAGACTGCACACGTTGTCTCACTGCCGATGTGACCGCAAGTAAGTGTTCTGTGTCCTTCTTTCATGTCCGTCATGTGTTTGTCTGGGCTTCGTTTCTTGGTTTTAAACACAGATTACACAAAAATATGTTGCGCAAAGTACCTTCCATATTTTTTATCGCATATCCTATTACAGGACATCGCTGTCAACACCAGCACTTTACCGCTGTTGTTGATTTCTTAGCAAGATTACGCTCAGTGGTTTGTCATTGTTTTCTGAGCGGCCGGCTCACATATCCCGTAAGTAACGGGCGCAGCGAGAACCGCTACCGATTCTCGCACAGCTGTGTTTGCTCACGGGATAAACGAGATTACGGAGAAAGTCGCTAAACCCTGGGCCAGGGAGACCGGCCTTCCTCCATATACCATAGTGAAATGTTGGGGGAGACCTTAAAGATGGTTTATGCGCTTTTTCTAATACTTTTTAACGCTTGTGTTCATTTGTCAAAGATTGTTCTTGATATCATCATTCCATCTTTTACACCGTCTTCCCCTTGCTCTGTATCCACTATATTTCTTCAATGTGGCTCTCTGTGGTAAATGGTATCAGGGAATTCTTGTCAGGTGGTCAAACTATTTAATTTATTGTTCTTTAATGAACTGCATGACTGGTTTCAGACATAGTCTTCCTCAAATTGTCTGATTTCGTATTATATCTCTCACAGTTACTCCAGCAGCTCTTCTAATAAGTATGCACCTGACGACAAGTATGGACATAAAACTGGCAATAAATGGTGCAACGTATTGTTTGTGGCTTCTGTGTTTACATTCACTAAGGGGGTGCAGTTTTAAATGTGTTTGTGTGTGTGTTTTTTTTTTTTTTGGGGGGGGGGGGGGGGGGGTTGGCTTTCTTATATGTGTGGTTCAAATTCAGATATGTTAGTTAAGCTAAGAATTGTTAGTTTTTATGGGCTCAATTAAAGGAAGCCATCGCTAGAATTTCCGATATAAACAAGTTTCCAACATCCTGTCTTGCTTCTTCATAATGCATGTATGCAGATTTCTTACAGTGCAGTCTTGATGTTGTCCGCTCGCAGTAACGTTGTCTTGATCTAGCATGCGCCTCTTCCACTAGCACTTCTTTCACAAGAAACTCTCTTTTTATATGGCCGAAGTATCACAATTATCTTCCCTTATAGGTAGTGTCTTTATAAGTGCCATCATTATCACCATGTGCTCTGGCGATAAGCGAGGGCGGTCAGGGTTTGTCATCCCACACTATCACCTCTCTTGTATCAGGTCTAAGCTTTTATTCCTATTATTCCACGTGACCTAGCCATTCGGTTATTTCTGATGTTCTGTGAATTGTCCAATCAGGGTTGACTACACATCTATAAATAAAGTTGTCCGTTATTTCTTCCATTCTTGGCAGTGACCATACTTGTCGGTGACCGTAGCCATTGTCTCCTTAAAGAAATCCAACTTATGGCCATAACCGCCAGCTATCTGTCAGCTGAGCTCAATCCACCGAGGTTGGGAGCTGAGCTGCGTCTTGCCCAGGGTGGTGCGCTCACAATTCGTCTTCTTCTTTTGCTGAAGCCTTGCAGAGAGGAGACAGATGGGATTACACTAATAATTATTTCGTATATTTAGTATTTGAGCATAGCCTACGATGGGTAGCGTTGTGATATTCTGTTGTGATAATTTGGTGTGTCCAGTGTGTGCCGCGTGGTTACACACCCGCTTCACACGCGTGATCCGGGACTGTTTCCGGATCCGGTCAGGGATATGCACTACTGACGAGCTCAAACGAGAGCGAAACTCGAGTATAGTGCTTCCATATTGACGTGGATAGGCCTTAGGTTCATACCAGAATGCGATCGACGTTGCCAGTAGTGGGTTGTGCTCAATATTTATATTTCGTATATGTTAGAGATTAGAATATGCGGTATAACAGTTTAGATATAAAGCAAAATGTTAGTGATCTCCCGCGGGAGATTCTTAAAATGATGTTCATTATTTCGCTTAACTGTTGATATTGTATGAAAAGTAAGACTTTTTGTGACACGATCAATTTATAAATCTTCAAAGCGAGTGCATATGCCCCTTTGTATTGCATGAAACGACGTCAATGCAATAGGCAATCATGGCAGTAAGTGTTCATCTAACAACAATATATGGATCCATTGTGTATTTTCCTCCGGAAATCTCTTTCTGCTGTTTGTGTTTTCCTCTCTGCCCGCATAATTATTTGTCTGCTTGTACCTATCTGTTTCTCAACATGTATTTTATTTATCTGTGTCCAGTATTATTGTTCCTAGTCTACGCCGTGTGGTATTGGTTATGACTTCTGATCATTGCTGTCATGTTTCGTGTACTGCCAATCATTTCTGACACTTATATCCCTCAATGCCGTCATGTCAGACTGTCTAGCCAGCCTCTTCTCCCTCAGGCTCCCAATGCCCGCCCCCTACTTTCCCGTTTGTCACGATTGTGACAAATACTCAATTTTTCCCCCTTTTCGTGACGTGCCCATAGATTTTGGACTCTTCATGAGCGAATATCCATATTCTGTCTTACGTGTCAATTTGTGTCTACCTATTGGTGTGTCTGGTAATCTCTGTGTGTCCATGGCTAGCTGTAAACACAATCATTCTGACTGCGTGGCTGGCCGTCTACAGCTACTTCTTTGCTTCCCTTTGTCTGTATGTATCTAACTTCCTAAAAATACGCAGTCTGTTTCTCTGCTTGTCTATCCCACCATGTCTGATTGTTTCGCTGGTGTTCTCTACCCGTCTGTCTGTCTCGTTAAAGTTTAGCGTTCTGACTGTTTCGGTGTCTGTTCCTATCCACACGTCTGTCTCATAAAGACCATACGTTCAGATGTATTGTTTGTCCCTATCTGACTGTGTGTCCCTCCCTGCCTGTCTGTCCCTATCCGCCTTCTTGTCTCACCAACAGGAGTCTCCATGGCGAAGTAGTCAAGCCGTCTGCCTCGCGCTCCGAAGGCTGTGGTTTTCATTCCGGGCTACGTCTTTCGGTTCACGGGTGCACTTTTCTCGAAGACTCCTGGGGGTCGTCGCTGGAGCCACGGAGATAGTGCTTTGTGCGACGCTTTCGGTAGGCCTCCTTGCGGATAGAGACCAAGCTTTGTGGGTTAAAACCCGGTGGAATGAAGTCGGTCATCTCGACTTTTAAGACTTTTTTTTGGGGTCTCACCAAGATCGTGCATTCTGACTGTTTCTCTATCTGTCCATACCCACCTGTTTGTCTCATTGAAACTATGCATTGTGTTTTTTGCAATTCACGTGTCCGTGTTAGTAGAACCATGCATTCTGTTTCTCTGTTTGTCCCCACCCGCCTGTCTGTCATATTACAGCCACGCATTCTGTTTCTCTGTTTGTCCCCACCCACCTCTCTGTCATATTACAGCCATGCATTCCGTTTGTGTCTATCTTTACGCACATGTCTGTCTCTACCCGCCTGCCTGTCTCATTACAACTGTGCATTCTGGGTGATTCTCTCCCTGTTTGCTTTGGTTTGTCCCTACCTGCCTGCGACTGTTTGTCTAATCACGTTCCACTAACGCACATGTTACTTCCGAGGTCTGTACACACGCAACCCTCCTGGTCAGACAACTGTGGCCAATGCATGCAAATACACCCGTAGTCATCTGACATGGCTTTTAACGTCTCGCCAAATACCGGTATGCCACCAGCCACCTGGAAACATTCTAGATGCTTCTGTTTTATCGTTACAGTTTTAATGGGTGCAAGTGTGGCCAGGCAGTAATAGCGCAATTTCCTACTGTGATGTGTGTTTAGTGTTTGATCCCACTGTGAACTCTCTCTCTCTCTCTCTCTCTCTCTCTCTCTCTCTCTCTCTCTCTCTCTCTCACACACACACACACACACTCACTCACTCACTCACTCACTCTCTCTCACACACACATACACACACACGCGCACACACACACACACGCAAGTACTATTTATATTGCCATGACACGCTATTTATGCGAGGTACTCAGAAATCAGGTCACCAGTTTTAGTTGTTCTGTCAGTTATGTAAACAGTGCGCGTACCTCGCCAATGACAGGTATTGTCAATGACTTCATTGCTCAGCTTTTCGTATTGTTCGTGTCACTAATATTTCTATTCAGTCAAATTTATAAGTGTGGTGCAGATAATGATGCGATAAAGATGCCAGGATGGTGCTGATGATTATGGTGATAACGTCATCATTGTTGTTAATATCAAGAATGCGTGTCTATATGCGTGTGTGTGTGTGTGCTAGTGCGACAATTGTTCTGAGAGGATCAGAGGACGCATGATTTGCTCCATGTTTCCTGAGTATATTTTTTTGTTTTGGTTTGTTATTCATTTTAATTTGTAGTTGAAGTTCAGTTCTTCGTCTTCGCACGTCCGAAATAGTATGTCATTATTTTAGAAGTAATTGCATGTTTTCGTTTGCAAGAGAGCTGCGATATTTACACCTTTCGGCCAACACTTCCGACTTCATCCCGACATTACTGGACGGGGTTAATTTTCCCGGGTTGTTGCGTAGGACATTCCACGGCCTGGTAGCTATGACGTCATCTACAAGTGATGATCTCAGTAGGCACGCCCAGAACTGCCGCGCGCATGCTGATGTGCATACGTATCATAACTGCCATAACTTTCTCCTGCGACTGTAACCGTAATCACCACACCACGCTTAGGTTAGTTATTTCCAACATTATTTTTTCCCCCGATGGTTAAGTCTGTTTCTGCAAAGTAGCCAGCGGAAAGCATCGCATAGAACACGAAATGCGTAGCCCCAGCGACGACCCTCACTGGGGTCCATGAAACAACTTGCACTTGAAAACCGAATGGCAATCCGTAAAGAACTCACGACCTCACCATTTAGCCATGGAGACTCCATTCTTCAGAACATGCTGGAGTATTACACAATTATAGATGAATCACTTGACAAGTATAACCACGGTTTATGAAAGTTACCAGACGCCATTTCTGGCTTCCCGTTATCGGCCTGAATTCCGCATCTCCCACCTTTAAGAGTTAATGTTTTTTGGGGTCTCGAAGCACTTTCCTGCTATGGGTCTGTTATTTGTCTACCCCCGTCACATGGTGTAGGCCTAAATAACCAGCTTTTGACAGAGTTGACAGGAATCTGCAGTTGGATTGCCTAAGAAAACATGGAATTAGCAAATGTTTGCAGCATTAAACAAAGCGCATAAAACATCTCTACATGTCACCCCAAAACTTCATTGGGGTAAATAGAGGAAGAGAAGACTAGGAATAGATGGTAAATATCTCCCTCACTTTCGCAGACGATAGAGCCCAGGTGCCGGACCCATGCCTGACTGTGCTTAAGACATTATCAGTTCTGTTCCACACCAACTTCGCTAACGTGTCTCCTAAGAGTTAAGGTCAAAATAAAAACTTCACGCCCCAAGAAAGAATAGACAGAATATAGTGGTGACTGCCATTATAATAGACAGAATGTAGCAGTGACTACCATTATAATAGACAGAATGTAGCAGTGACTACCATTATAATAGACAGAATGTAGCAGTGACTGCCATTATAATAGACAGAATGTAGCAGTGACTGCCATTATAATAGACAGAATGTAGCAGTGACTGCCATTATAATAGACAGAATGTAGCAGTGACTACCATTATAATAGACAGAATGTAGCAGTGACTACCATTATAATAGACAGAATGTAGCAGTGACTACCATTATAATAGACAGAATGTAGCAGTGACTACCATTATAATAGACAGAATGTAGCAGTGACTGCCATTATAATAGATAGAATGTAGCAGTGACTGCCATTATAATAGACAGAATGTAGCAGTGACTACCATTATAATAGACAGAATGTAGCAGTGACTACCGTTATAATAGACAGAATGTAGCAGTGACTACCATTATAATAGACAGAATGTAGCAGTGACTACCATTATAATAGATAGAATGTAGCAGTGACTACCATTTCAAGAGACAGAATGTAGCAGTGACTACCATTATAATAGACAGAATGTAGCAGTGACTACCATTTCAAGAGACAGAATGTAGCAGTGACTACCATTTCAAAAAAACAGAATGTAGCAGTGATTACCATTCTAATAGACATAATGTAGCAGTGACTACCATTATAATAGACAGAATTTAGCAGTGACTACCATTATAATAGACAGAATGTAGCAATGACTACCATTATAATAGACATAATGTAGTAGTGATTACCATTATAATAGACAGAATGTAGCAGTGACTAACATTATAATAGACAGAATGTAGCAGTGACTACCATTTCAAGAGACAGAATGTAGCAGTGACTACCATTTCAAGAGACAGAATGTAACAGTGACTACCATTCTAATAGACAGAATGTAGCAGTGATTACCATTCTAATAGACATAATGTAAGCAGTGACTACCATTATAATAGACAGAATTTAGCAGTGACTACCATTATAATAGACAGAATGTAGCAATGACTACCATTATAATAGACATAATGTAGTAGTGATTACCATTATAATAGACAGAATGTAGCAGTGACTACCATTCTAATAGACAGAATGTAGCAGTGATTACCATTCTAATAGACATAATGTAGCAGTGACTACCATTAAAATAGACAGAATGTAGCAGTGACTACCATTCTAATAGACAGAATGTAGCAATGACTACCATTATAATAGACATACTGTAGTGGTGATTACCATTATAATAGACAGAATGTAGCAGTGACTACCATTATAATAGACAGAATGTAGCAGTGACTACCATTCTAATAGACAGAATGTAGCTGTGACTACCATTTCAAAAGACAGAATGTAGCAGTGACTACCATTCCAAGAGACAGAATGTAGCAGTGACTACCATTCCAAGAAAAAGAATGTAGCAGTGACTACCATTCTAATAGACAGAATGTAGCAGTGACTACCATTTCCAGAGACAAAATGTAGCAGTGACTACCATTATAATAGACAGAATGTAGCAGTGACTACCATTATAATAGACAGAATGTAGCAGTGACTACCATTTCAAGAGACATAATGTAGCAGTGACTACCATTTCAAGAGACAGAATGTAGCAGTGACTACCATTCTTCTTCTTCGTCTTTTTTGCGGTCATCCGTAGTGTTTTTTTCAGATGTGATTGCGGTGTGTCTGTTATGCGCCCTAGGGCCGAAACCCGTAGGCCAACACAACCGGCTTTAGAGTACTTTTTTGACCAGGTAGCATTCCTGGGAACTACCATTCTAATAGAATGTAGCGGTGACTGCCATTCTAATAGACGTAATGTGGTGATGACTACCATTTCAAGAGACACAATGTAGTGGTGACTGCCATAATAACAGACATAATGTAGTAGTGACTACCATTATAATAGACAGAATGTAGCAGTGACTGCCATTCTAATAGACAGAATGTAGCAGTGACTACCATTCTAATAGACAGAATGTAGCTGTGACTACCATTTCAAAAGACAGAATGTAGCAGTGACTACCATTCCAAGAGACAGAATGTAGCAGTGACTACCATTCCAAGAAAAAGAATGTAGCAGTGACTACCATTCTAATAGACAGAATGTAGCAGTGACTACCATTTCCAGAGACAAAATGTAGCAGTGACTACCATTATAATAGACAGAATGTAGCAGTGACTACCATTATAATAGACAGAATGTAGCAGTGACTACCATTTCAAGAGACATAATGTAGCAGTGACTACCATTTCAAGAGACAGAATGTAGCAGTGACTACCATTCTTCTTCTTCGTCTTTTTTGCGGTCATCCGTAGTGTTTTTTTCAGATGTGATTGCGGTGTGTCTGTTATGCGCCCTAGGGCCGAAACCCGTAGGCCAACACAACCGGCTTTAGAGTACTTTTTTGACCAGGTAGCATTCCTGGGAACTACCATTCTAATAGAATGTAGCGGTGACTGCCATTCTAATAGACGTAATGTGGTGATGACTACCATTTCAAGAGACACAATGTAGTGGTGACTGCCATAATAACAGACATAATGTAGTAGTGACTACCATTATAATAGACAGAATGTAGCAGTGACTGCCATTCTAATAGACAAAATGTAGTGGTAGCTGCCAGTCTTATAGGCAGAGTGTAGTGTGACTTCCATCTCTCTGTCCCTTATACATAGAAATACATTGTGATATTCACTGCCTCTCTTTATGTACATCTACTTTTAGATTAAGAGAGCAATGACTGGTGTGTATCAAACGTGGCTGTCTAAACGAAAGATCTGTAAGAAAGATCATGAAACGTAACCCGCGGCAAGTGATCTGGTGTTTCGCTTGATGATTTGTGATGAATGTTTAATGAAGTGAGGTGTGATATCTAGCCTGTTTAATGTGATATTACGGCTGGTTAGCTATCAAAACCGATTCACAGGCCCCATCTCTGTCAGAGTTAAAGGAGTCCTCTTCTTGGCTTTTGATGTTTTCATTGCAGACGACAGTAAGACGTAGATTGCTAGAAGGTTTATTCAAGTCGGGATGTCTGTCCCACTTTACATCAACACTTCAGACCATTTTAATGTGCACATCTCATTTCGGTTCTGTATTCTCTGCTTCCTCAAAATGCCGACGGCGTTTCGCATTACTCTGTGAAGAATGTAACAGGTATATTGGGAGTGGCCGTAGTGCAGTGGCTAGAATGCTTGCCTGTCGGCCCTATCGTCCTGTGTTCGAATTCCCGTACATGGCCGTGCAGCGAACTTGAGCTGTCTCACACTTATGTCGTCAGGCGGTCGTGGGAAGGGGTTTTTGTAGTTCCATGGCCCGTGACTAGCTCAATTCCTCCATGATTCATGAGCATAATTTTTCTAGGATCAAGTAAATTCCCTGCCGGTTCGCTAGACCTGTGATAGGTTCCTTACCAACTTAACGTACAGCGAACTAAACCAAATATTTCGAAGTACGACCAACCGCAGGCACAGGTGTCTATAGTAGGTTGTGCTTTCTTCTTCTTCTTCTTCGTTCATCCGGAGTTTTTTTTCGGACGTGATTGCGTTGTGCCTGTCCACAGCAGAGCTGCGTTCTTGCGCCGTTAGGCCGACACATCCGACTTCTGCGGGCATTTGTTGACCGGGTTAACCTTCCCGGGGGTTTCTTAGGACGTTTGGCTCTCACTGTTGTGGTGTTATCCCCCATCCCAGCTGGCCCATATAGAACAGCCAAAGACATCCTGGTCAGCCCTCAAGGGAAGGCAGGGGCAGACCATGGGCATTCCCCGCCATCCAAGGAGGCTTCCATACTTGCAGAGCCAACACACAGCGCTCTGGTACTGGGCTCACCCAAGGAATCATCACGTCCTGCACATGGCTGCTTAGCCTCACTTCCGTATATTGGGCCTTCCATTCACCATAGGCTGTTCTTCCGGAAACCAGAAGTATGCAGTCTGCAGATGACATCCACACAGTGAGCTTTCGATTCGGACTTTCCACATAATGGATTTGCTATCCAAGCAATATTCCATTTCGTGCCACTAGGACACTTTTTCCACCTTTTATGAAGCCCACACAGTGTGCTTTCGATTCGGACTTTCCACATAATGGATTTGCTATCCAAGCAATATTCCATTTCGTGCCACTGGGACACTTTTTCCACCTTTTATGAAGCCCACACAGTGAGCTTTTGGTTCGGACTTTCCACGTAATGGATTTGCTATCCAAGCAATATTCCATTTCATGCCTCTGGGGCGCTTTTGTAACCGACATACCTGTGGTATGAAGTGCGGCAGTCTAAATACTTCTTCATGCACCTTTAAATGTCAACCTGAATGTAGTTAAAGTAAGCTGCAGTCAACTTGAGCTTGTTGATATCTCCATAGAGCTTGTCCTCAAATGAAGCAGGTGTGGGCCAAAATATCTTTCTCTGTTCTGCATATATTGGGCACTCCTGCAGCAAATGTTTAGCTGTCATTTTACCAGCTCCACAATTGCATTCATCGGTATCTCCTATCTTTAGTTTATTGAACAAGTGGTATTTCAGCCTGTTATGTCCAGTGCGGAGTCTGAAGATTGCTACTTGTTCTCTTCGGTCGAGTTTGTAATATGCATCATCCTTCTGGTGACCTGGATGCTCTGATTCCCATTTGGTTCTATAAGTGCTTTTTATCAACCTCTTTGCCTCGTTATAGGTTATGTCTATGTCAGGCTGTGGTAGTCGTCCGCCCTCTTTTGCCAGTCTGTCAGCCTCTTCATTTCCAGGTATACTGCAATGTGATGGTATCCACTGTATTACAACTTTTTTTGGATTTCTGGCATAGACCATGGAGTGCTGCTCTTAGGTCAGCTATTTCTGTGCTGTTATTGCTCTTCAGTATTGAGACAGCTGACCTTGCATCTGTAAAGATAGCTATTTGCGTCTCTTTATTTTCCTCCATCAAGAGCATTTCTGCTGCAGTTTTCAGAGCCTCTACCTCCGCTTTGAAGTTACTTGAAAACTTTCCAGTTGCCACTGAATGTGTTTTTTTTTCACTCCATTTTTTAAATTTAGGAGAATTCCTCCTCCTCCATTCTCTACTGAATTTTTGGCTGATCCATCTGTATATGCATGGGTCCAATTGCTGCTTGGGTAATGTTCTTTTATGTAGTTTAGGGTTATTTCTCTTCTTTCGGTTTCATGCTGAGTGTTCTTTTTCTCAATACCAGGAATGTTTTCTATCATCTCAGGCAGTAGCTGCTGTCTCCAAGCTGGGAACTTGTCTGCATTGTAAATGGGTTTGACTGTTGATATGTTAAGTATGGGATCTGCCCTAATCTTTCGTTTTGCAGTTTCTACAAAGTTGCTACGCTTCAGTCTTCCCTTTCCAAAACCACTAAACCTTTTATACATAGGGTGGTCTGTCAATCTTCTAAATTTTTCAGCTTGTTGCTGGGCTCTGCTATCTCTTCTATCCTGCATTGGTTGTAAACAAGTGATCTTTTCTAGTTCATTAATAGGCGTTGTCTTCAGGCTTCCAGTTATGATTCGCATTCCTTGATTTTTGACTCTGCTTATTTTGTTAAAGTTTGACTTAGCTGATGTTGCCCAAGCTGCAATGCCATATTCCAGTACTGGCCTCACCCGTCCAGTATATAACTTCTTGAGAACTTTCTCATCTGCTCCCCACGTTGTACCAGCAAGCTTTTTCATGATTGCCATTCTTTGCCTTGCTCTTGTTCGATTTTTCTCAACCTGTGTCTTCCATGTCAGGCGACGATCAAAAGTGACTCCTAGATAGTTTGGATTTTCTTCATGGCGCAATATTTTTCCATTCAATACCAGCTTAGGTTGCTGAGTTTTAGTTGAGAGGGAGAATACTGTGCATGTTGTTTTCTCCTCACTTATCTTCACTAGCCATGATTTTGACCAGTCCTCTAGCGCTAATAGGGCTTGCTGTATTCTGCTGTTAGCTGTACTAATATATTCTTCAGATGTCCATATAGCTAGGTCATCTGCAAAGGATGATGTGTGTACTCTGGCTGGAAAATTTTCCGTGATGTCGTTTATATATGCTAGGAATAATGTTGGTGAAAGAACTCCTCCTTGGGGACACCTTGCTCCAACAGCATCATTTTGCTGGTTGTCCTTGTACTTTTGTCCTGGCAGTTCTGTTCTCAAGGTAGTGGCTGATCCATTTGTACATTTTCCCACAAACATGCATTTTTTGCAGTTTTACTTTCAGTCCTTCCTTCCATACTTTATCAAATGCTTTTTCTAAATCTATCCAGACCGCTAGTGTGTGCTTTTTCTCTTGGAAGGCATCCTCTATTTCCTGAGCTATATAGGTTATTTGATCTTCAGTGGATCTGTACTTTCTGAATCCTGCTTGGTGAGGTGTTAAGAGTTGGTTTTCTTCCAGATGCCATGTTAGCCTGCCATTGATAATGCGTTCCATTAATTTTCCTACACAGCTAAGAAGACTGATAGGTCGATAGCCATTTGGTTCTTCCAGGTCTTTTCCTTTCTTTGGGACTGGTATTAGTATAGCTTCCTTCCATGCCTGTGGGACTATTCCCCTCTTCCAGCTGTAATTTAGGACTGCTAGTAGTTTCTTTTTTGCCTTAGTGCCTAGTCCTATTAGCATTTCATTTGTGATTCCATCCTTTCCTGGTGATGTCTTTCTTTGGGACTGGTATTAGTATAGCTTCCTTCCATGCCTGTGGGACTATTCCCCTCTTCCAGCTGTAATTTAGGACTGCTAGTAGTTTCTTTTTTGCCTTAGTGCCTAGTCCTATTAGCATTTCATTTGTGATTCCATCCTTTCCTGGTGATGTCTTCTTTTTTAGGGTATTCATTGCCTGTTCCATTTCTTCCATTGTTAGATTTGCCATCATATATTATGCTGCTGTCTCTGTATATCTATGATGTATCTGTTTATCTTTGATTGCTTTCTTCTGTTCGGCTGTAATATCAATGTGGTTTGCACTGGCATAGTGTTCCATTAGTGCATTTGCAGCCTTTTTTCCTGTAAGCAAGGCATTTCCTTGTTTAATTGTTATTTGTTTGTTTCTAGGTCCTTCATTGTTCATGGCTTTCACTAGTTTCCATAGTTTGTTTCCATCCCTGTCAAAATTCAGGTTTTCTGTTTTTTTCCTCCAACAATCTCTTGTTGTTTGATTTACTGTTCTTTTATATTTTGCTGAGATGGCTTTGAGAGAGATGTTCGCTTCAGTTGTTTGTTCTCTCTCTGCGGTCTTCCTAGCATCTTCAGCTTTGTCCTCCAAAATTTGTAGTTCCTCAGTCCAGTATGGTTTGTAATTTTTCCTCGCTCCTCTTGGAATAGACTCAGTGGCCGCCTGTATTATTGCTCTGTTTAGACTTTCCACCATTTGCTTCATGTTGCCATATCGTGTATTTATGTTTTCACAATATTTGTCTGTTAGTATGGAAAATCTGTCCCAATCTGCTCGTTTGTAATTCCAGCGAGGCAAAGGCTTTTGCTCCTGTGGAACATACTCCATATTTATTACAAGCTTGATTGGTCTGTGGTCACTACCTGCTAATTGGTCAAGCACATGGCGATCGATTTTGTGGAGGATGTCTCCTGTGCAGAAAGCTAAGTTTGGAGTAGAAGTGGTAATCCATCTTCTGGAGTAGAAGCTCGGTGTGTCATCCGCTTTGTTGAGTAGATGGAGATTTGAGTCTATTTCCCAGTCCTCCACTTCATCTCCTCTTTTGTCAGTATCTGGGTATCCCCATCTTTCTGAGCGGCTATTAAAGTCTCCGACAACAATGCAATTTGTGTCAGTTATTTCCATGTTTGAGAGTGTAAGATCCTTATCTGCCGGGCTATACAGATTGTAAATTCTTATTTTCATGTCCTTTATCATTATATCAACACCTATAATTTCCGTTTGGTTGTCAGAGATCACAGATACTTCGCTGCAAGGTATTGTATTTCGTGTAAGTATTACAACTCCTCCTTTGTGTCCTTCGCGGTCGAAACGTGTGGCCTGATATCCCTCGACTGAAAATGTGCGATTGACGTTGAGGTGTGTCTCTTGAATGCATGCCACATCTATTCTATCTTTATGAAGACGCTGTGTTAGGGAGGCTTTCTTGTTATAAACTCCTTCGGCATTCCATTGTAGTATGTTGAGAGTCCCGGGTGTTTGGTCAATAGCTCTTAACCTACTCCTCTGTGCCTTGACTCCACAGCACAGGGGAAG
>JACEFZ010022993.1:0-2500 GCA_014155875.1 Cepaea nemoralis | reverse complement strand
GACTCGAGTTTCGCTCTCGTTTGAGCTGGTCAGTAGTGCATATCCCTGACCGGATCCGGAAACAAACCCCGGATCACTGGCGTGTGGCGCTGGTGTGTAACCACGCGGCACACGCTGGACAAGGCCAAATTATTATAACAGAACACTACAACGTCACCCATCGTAGGCTGTAGCTCAAGATTTGCTAGATCGCCCCGACTAACGTCCATCAGTCGATGTGGACTCGAACGATCAGGTCTTCTCACTGGCAAGGCACACCAGTCTGCCTAACTTCCAGCGAGCAATAATCAAACTGATTTATTTTGTTGTTTCGGGATTTGAGATTTAAATATTGAGCACAACCCACTACTGGCAACGCTGATCGTATTCTGGTATGAACCTAAAGCCTATCCACGTCAATATGGAAGCACTATACTCGAGTTTCGCTCTCCTTTGAGCTCGTCAGTAGTGCATATCCTTGACCGGGCCCGGAAACAAACCCCGGATCACTAGCGGGATCAGAGTTAGTGGTTACACACCCGCTTCACATGCCAGTGATCCGGGGTTTGTTTCCAGATCCGGTCAGGGATAACATATAGTGTTAATGCATAACACTACTATGGAAACAGAAATATATTTTAATGAGGAAAGATTTGAGGTGGTGGAAAATTTTGAATATCTTGGGTCATTGATTACCAACAATGGTGGCACAGTGAAAGAAATTAAACGACGACTATCAATTGCTCTTCAAAGACTAAAACAACTGAATAAATTATGGAGGGGACAGATAGGACTACAAACATTAGATTTTTAAGAGCATGCATATTTCCCATTTGCAACATGCGTCTGTGAGACCTGGACACTTACTAAAGAAACTGAACAGCGCATAAATGCTTTTGAATATAAATGTTATAGACGGGTTCTAAGAATATCTTGAGTAAAGAAAAGAACAAATGCATCCATACTTCAAGTGCAGAATATTGAAGAGGGTTGGCTATTAAAGACGATAAAACAAAAACAAACAAAAAATTTATATATTGTGGTCACTTGAAACGTCATGAAAGTTTGGAGAGAACAATATTGGAGGTATATGCCTGGGAAGAGAGGAAGAGGAAGGCCAAAGAGAAGATGGGTGCAGGATGTGGCGGATGATCTCCAGATGGGTGTATCGGACGCGGGACATCTTGCATGTAATCGAGAGGTTTTCCGGAAGGTTGTCATCGGAGCGAGGTTCTGCAAAGGACATGCTACTGAATGAATGAATGAACACATAGCTTAATTTTGCTATTTTATGGATGGGGTTTTTAGTTTGTGTTTATACCAGAACCACACGTGGCTTAATATTGTTATTTTATGGTTGGGCTGTTTAGTTTGTTTATTTTATCATGGGCAAGGGCATATTTGACCTATCCTGTTTCATTCCTTGCTGCCTATGGATTTTAACATGTGCAGTGGGTTTTTCAACTTTATCTGAGAAGGCGAAGATGTCCGATCCACTACCAAGGGATCATTTGGAATGCGGGTATAGCATCTTGAATGCCTTATTTTTGTATATTGGTTTTAGGAAAATTCACAGCTCAACAGCAGCGATTCGTACCCGGTCAGCTTGAGTCAGAGACTGATGATCTACCTTTAAGCCATTCCCGCACCTTTATCTGTATGTATGGCATAAACTCTTGTACGCTGCCGAGGTGCAGCGACTGGTGTTTCCTAGGGAAGATCTTCCCCCACACCGTATCTTCAACAACGTTTATAAGTGTGACTTGCGTAGCCGCTCACCTCTGTAATCTTGTCCGTTCAGGATTTCTCTCGCCTGCCGCTTCATGTGCATTAAAACAATTAAGTTGCATGTCCTTCACAGGACGTAGCAGTCAACCCCAGCAACTTCGCTGTTCGTGATTCCTGGGCAAATTTTACGCTAAGTAGTTAGCCATTGCTTTCTGAACGACCGGCATCTATACCTTTTTCGAAAAAACCAGCATCGCTGTGTTTCGAACCCGGGTATACGGGTTCACAAACCGCGTTCGCTAGCCCTTAGCCACAGAGATACCTTCAACTTTTCCTGGAAGAATTATCTTCCACAAGCAGCTGTGGCAAACATACAGGCTTAATTAGTCGCTTTAATGACAGCGAATTATCTTCCACAAGCAGTTGTGACGAATAGACAGGCTTAGTTATTCGCTCTAATGACAGCGGAAATATAGTTTCTGTGGACAAGACTAAGAATACCATGGACAGACAAGAAACGCAATGAGGCAGTCTTTCAGGAAACAACCAAAGCTCGTTAATTGATTAGAGAAATGAAATGTAATCATTATTTTTTATACACGTTATGAGAGAAAATAAACTCGAAAACTTCGAGACAGCCGGCACAGTTTATGGGAAAAGAGCAAGGAGAATGTAAAACTAAACATAAATACCTGGATGGCTTTGGCCACATGGCATAATCTGGACAAGAGCACATACCTGATCCAAGACTTGGCGTGATCGTGTGAGATGGGGCCCCGGACCAAAAAAAAAC
>JACEFZ010022992.1:0-23276 GCA_014155875.1 Cepaea nemoralis | reverse complement strand
CCGGGCCCAAACTCCGGGGGGAAAAGCAAAAACTCTGGGGAACCCCAAACGCCTTTTGGGGAATGGCCCGGGGCAACGAATCCTTTTGAAAGGTTTAAAGGCCCCACTTTTCCCCGGGGCCCCCAAAAGGGGTTTTTGTGTCCCCTGAAATTTGGGAAGAACCTTGGTGGCGGAAAACTTGGGCCCCCCTTTTTGGGGAAAAGGGGTCCGATTCTACTTGGGCCGGGTTTTTTAATGGAAAGGGAAAGGGTTCCCCGGGGCCCAAAAAAAAAGCAAATCTTTGGGGGCCTGGTTTTTGAAGGGATCCCCAAATCAAACAATCCCAAAAAAAAAACCCTCCGGGGGGAAAAAGGGGTTACTTAACGTTAAATTTTTTTTTTTTTTTTTCTCCCTTTTTTTTTTAAAGGTTTTCCACTTTTAACTTTTTAATTTTTTAATTTTTTTTTTTCATATTTACAGTTTTTTTGTTTTTTCCGCTTTTTCCCCAGTTCAAGTGAAACGGCGATTCGCCAGATTCCCTTTCTCTTTTGGGGTACAAAAATTACCAGGGGGGCCCCCCAAAGATTTCCCAGAACGTACTCAAAAAAAAGGGGGGTTACGGAAAAGACTTCCCCCTGGGCCCGAACTTGGGGGGGGGGCCCCGCGGGGGGGGGGGGGGTTGGGGGGGGGGGGGGGGGGGGGGGGGGGGGGGGGGGGGGGGGGGGGGGGGGGGGGGGGGGTTTAGGGAAATTTCCCCGGGTTTGGCAGTCGCCCGACTGGCAGGTTAGGGTTTTCTTTTTGCCCCCGACAGAAAACAATCATACACCTTACCGAGGATTCGAACCCGGGTCTCCCGAAGGAGAATCGGCCAGCTGCTCCTCACACACACACACACACACACACACACGCGCGCGCGCTGTTAACAAAAGGGTTAAAACGGGCTCATCCAGTGCCACACAAACCCATATTGTTACATGGTGCGGCATCGTGGACTATAAACACGACGTTTCCCGAGAGAGTTAATGTCGAAGACATCTGGGTATATATAGAACAGAAAGAGGCATACTATGGACAAATCAAATACACAATCATGGACAGGTTAAATTCTAAATAAAGGATTGTTATACAATCAGGGAATTAAGAGAGAATTAATATCGAAGTCATGACGATATATATATATATATATATATATATATATATATATATATATATATATATATATATATATATATATATATATATATATATATATATATACACTAGCTGACCCGGCCCGGCTTCGCCCAGTACCTGGAGGGGATCTATCTGTCTATCAGTCTGTCTGTCTGTCTGTCTGCTTGTTTGTTTGTCTGTCTGTCTGTTTGTCTGGCTCACCCGGCCCGGCTTCACCCAGTCCCTGGTAGGGAGCATATCATTTAATTCATATAAGTAGTCAATAAGCTCCCGTTCCCGACTGTCTGTCTGTCTGTCTGTCTGTCTGTCTGTCTGTCTATCTGTCTATCTGTCTGTCTGTCTGACCCGGCCCGGCTTCACCGAGTCCCTGGTGGGGAGCATCTCATTTAATTCATATACGTAGTCATATAAGCTCCCGTTCCCGACTATCTGTCTGTCTGTCTGTCTGTCTGACCCGGCCCGGCTTCACCCAGTCCCTGGTGGGGAGCATCTCATTTAATTCATATACGTAGTCATATAAGCTCCCGTTCCCGACTATCTGTCTGTCTGTCTGTCTGTCTGTCTGTCTGTCTGTCTGTCTGTCTGTCTGTCTATCTGTCTGTCTGTCTGTCTGTCTGTCTGTCTGTCTGTCTGAGCCGGCCCGGCTTCACCCAGTCCCTGGTGGGGAGCATGTCATTTAATTCATATAAGTAGTCAAATAAGCTTCCGTTCCCGACTATCTGTCTGTCTGTCTATCTATCTGACCCGGCGTGGTTTCGCCCAGCTCCTGGCGCACAGTAACTTAAAAGAATGTCCTTCCACACACCATCCATTATTTTTAATGAAAACTGTTTTTAATCACCTACACGACTGTAGATTGATTGATTGATTGATTGATTGATTTAGGAACCGACTTCTTTAAGCATAAAAAGATGAGTTACAATGTTATGCATTATGCATTATATTTATGAAAACTTTGAAAATGCCTTAAAGATTATATCATTATTTATTATAACTCATATGCCTGTAAATAACTATAGATAAAGAGTTTATAAATCTTTGAAAACGATGCAACAATATGACTATAAAGTATATGCCCCATGAAATAACTTTTCTAGAGTTAAGTCCCCTTGCTATATAGAAATTATAATGAAAAATGAAATATTAATTTTAGTAAGTAAGTAGCCGATTTTACACTACAAAACTATGACAGAAAGTTGCACAGGAATGAAAAGAAGACGTGTAGAAAATTTCAACTCAATCGGATGGACCGTTCGCGAACGCATAAAGAACGGACGGACAAACATCGCCTTTTATATATATATATATATATATATATATATATATATATATATATATATATATATATATATATATATATATACCAAAACAGCTATATAAGTAATAGTAAGACAATCTAGCAATTAGAGAGTTGTACAGAAGTGAGTGATCATGTATGTTGTCGATATTATCAACATCGAGCAGTTCCTGTGCAGAACGTAGCTTTCTCCACCGCGCGCCGACCAGCGCCACCAGCCGCCATTTGTCCCGCCTCATGCACCCTCATGGCCAAGATGTATGCTGTGTTGTCGTACTGCTCGATCCCTTATCTTTAGTTTAGTTTAGTTTAGTTTAGTTTAGTTTAATCGCCTGATCAACATCACGCCACACGGGTGCAACCTATAAGTGCTCCGTTCTACTCCTAACTCAGGCCTGAGTCCGGAGATTCTCAGCTCAGTGCACGAACTCTGTAGCACCGACGAGGATCCTGAAATACTTTGGGTAGATTTTTAACTCGAATTTTTGCCCAGGCAGCGCCGTTAGGCTACTCTTTTTTTTATTTCCAACTGCCAAGGGATTTTTTGCGTGCGCAACAATACACACGGACGTCCAATCTCATTACCCAGAGACCAGGGAAAATTGTATTACTAGAAGTCCTCGTGAAAAAAAATTGCAGCCCTCGCCGAGGCTTGAACCCGGAACCTCCAGCACTCGAGGCGGACACCATACCTCGAGACCACTGCGCCACCCTTCTCCGTCCCCCCCCCCCCACACCCGATCCCTACCTTACTTACCAGTAACACCGCCTTCCATCTACACTCTCTCCTCACCTCCGTGACGTCATATATTACCAAAGCATTCCTGTTTCCCGAGTGGTGACGCTGTTTATGATGCAGATTCTTTTGATGTTCAGATCTGATACAAAGTCAATATTGTTCTTCTTTGTCCGCGGTTATTCCAAGAACTTGTATGTAACATGTAAACATCCAATTTTCTCCTTCACTGATCGCCACAAGGTGCATGATCACATCCGTGTGTTGCCAGGGGAAACGTCCATTTCCTCAAACTGTTTACTTTGCCTTGTTTGCCTTGGGTTCTTCATTCTGTGTAACCTCTGTATTACAACGGACAGTATACGCTCGTCTACGGCCATATTGGCACCTTGCCGTCTTGACAGACGGTAGTTTCTTACATAGTGCTTCAATAAGGCTTAATAACAACGACCCATAGCGGTGGCGAATGTGACCGATAAGGCCAATTCGTACTGTAAATGTTCGTCCACAGTGGATGCATGTGAACACATGGTCATTTTCACCATCATGCACCATCTTACGTCTCACACGCTGGGTGTTTAACTTACCTGCAATCATTTTCTCCTTTGTCTTTATTCCATTTCTGATATTTGCCCTCCATGCAACACGTTCAGCGGCGACTTGCTCCCAATGTGCATTATCAATGCCTGTATCAATCATGTCCCGCTTACACACATCTTTGTATCGTAGTAGAGGCCGACCCTGAGATCTCTTACCCATCTGTAATTCACCAAAAAAGATATCCTTTGGTATTCTACCATCATCCATCCTCCTAAGATGTCCTATCCATCTAAGTCTACGAAGACTGAGCATGGAATAAACTGTCACACAACCTGATCTTTCCAATACTTCAGTATTTGTGATTTTGTCTTGCCACTTAATACCAAGAATTCTTCGCAGACACCGCATATGAAAGCTGTTTAAATTGTTCTCTTGGTGTGAGTAAGTTGTTCAGGTTTCACTGCCATAGAGAAGAGTACTAAGAACACAGGCTTGATAGACAAGGACTTTTGTTTTGGCAGTAAGCTTCCTGTTCTCCCAGAATCTTTTTCTTAACCTGTTCATTGTTGTTGCTGCCTTACCAATCCGGATGTTGATTTCCTGATCTAGGGATAATTTGCTATTTACCACTGATCCTAGATATGTAAAATGGTCTACCATCTCTAGTTCGGCTCCATAATCTCCACTCAGTGTCTACTGTTTGTTTATGTCTATCCCCACTCAGTGTCTACTGTTTGTTTATGTCTATCCCCACTCAGTGTCTACTGTTTGTTTATGTCCAGTCTAGTTTGTCCAGTCCAGTAAAAGCTGTAGCACGTGCATGCACTACGCTTGAGTTCAAGCCGAAGCCAGAAACAGTTTCCAGACAAATTTTTACACATTTATGAAGGGAACTGGTCTCCTCAATCTCATTATGCCGTGACATACAATATCACGTGGCCTAACATTCCACACCTCTCTGCTATCATCTGCCACTGAATTAGGTCATCGGACATTTTAAATCCCCGCTCCCTGATCATTTTCTAAAACATATCCGTCCTCGTACCTGGCATTCCACCAAACAGTGCATCAGTGGGTGGTTGCATTGCCATACAAGGCATACCAGACAGCAGGTTCAATCTACATATTCATTAATCCTATGATAATGTGTGACAATACTTCATGCGGGTGTAAGCGTGTGCAAATAATGGCGCCAGGTTGCACACTAATGAATTATTGAAACACTGTTTGAGGAAGCGTTGTGTCGCCATTTGGCATGTCCAGTGACAGCCGTTCTGGCACATAGAGAGCATTTGAAAGCCGTGTCTTAATATGCATAAAAACAAAAGGCGTGGCTATTGATTTTACTGGCAAAATGGCAACTTCAGAGATATTGATCTTAGCCTGCGATCAACTCCATATCAAGTCCTAGAAAATATCAACATTTCAACCTCAATCCTGAATACCGCAATATTTTTTTTTGCATATATATATATATATATATATATATATATATATATATATATATATATATATATATATATATATATATATATATATATATATACACACACACACACGCACACACACACCACACACACACCGGCTCCGTGATGAAGGTGTTACGGCCTCAGTTCGTAATCCCGCATACCCGCGTTCGAAACACAGCTGCAGACGATTTGGCGGCAAACCGTCTTGTATTGGTCTTTTACGAAATGGTATGGGTGCCGGTCGTTCAAAAATCAATGGTAACTTACTGAACGTAAACTTCACAAGAGATGACAACAGCAAAATATACTGGTGTTGACTGCAACGTCATGTAAAGGATATGCAACTACACACACACACACACACACACACACACACACACACACACACACACACACTCAGGTGAAGAAATTGTTTATTTGCGTTCGCTCGCTTTTAACTCAAACGTCGTCAATACAGGTTCTCCTACTTCAAGTACACTGGACTGATTTTTACGCGTGGATTAGCCTTCCTTATTACCAGTGTCTCTCGCCATCAGACAAACCCACTCCGGCTTATGAGGTACTTCCTGTAACAGAGATACAGAGGTCCATCACCATCATCATCATGTGCCATGCCGACAAGCGTGGGCGGTCGTATTTTGCAATCGCCCCTCTCTCGTCTCTCTCTCTCTGTCTCTCTCTCTCTCTCTGTCTCTGTCTCTCTCTGTCTCTCTCTCTCTCTCTGTCTCTCTCTCTCTCTGTCTCTCTCTCTCTCTCTCTCTCTCTCTCTCTGTCTCTCTCTGTCTCTGTCTCTCTCTGTCTCTCTCTGTCTCTCTCTCTCTCTCTGTCTCTCTCTCTCTCTGTCTCTCTCTCTCTGTCTCTCTCTCTCTCTGTCTCTCTCTCTCTCTCTCTCTCTCTCTCTCTCTCTCTCTCTATCTATCTGTATATCTATCTATCTATCTCCTTTCCTCTCTCTTCTGTCTCATATCCTTTCAGTTTCTGTTCTTTTGAATCTTGATTACCTAGTATAAGTTTTATACATCAACAACTTGATTACCGAGTATGAGTTTTATATATAAAAAAATATCGTTATAAAAAACCAAGTAAATTGGGAAAATAAAATTAATATCCTCAGGAAGAACATCAAAGAAAGAGAATTTGAAATAACAACAACAAAAAATTAATATCCTCAGGAAGAACATCAAAGAAAGATAATTTGAAATAACAACAACAAAAAACGGCCCAAGTGTGTAAGCATTTATAAACAGAATCATCAAACACTGTCTTCCCTCAGACACGACCCGCTGTGACAGTTTACCGCAGTTCAAACGTTTATTTGGCGATCTCGGGAAAGAAAAAAATGGCTAATGGCCGACAGGATATGTAGAGGGTTTTAAATATGAATCTCTAAGAATACCAGCCAATGCTCGCCAATAATCTTTATGATGTTCGTGCCGTTCAAAGCTAGGAGAGGATTTCACCAGGCCAGGAATGTCCCAGCACGAGGAAGCAATTACAAGCAGGACCAGCATTACCCGTCTGTACGGAGAGCTTACACAGAAGCACTGCATAGTTCTTGGTACTTGTATTTCATTAGCGTCGTTGCTGTGGAATTAAAACTGGGGAAACAGGTGACAGGACACACTTCTTAGCGTTGAGGGATAACAGTTCTAATCCCCAATAGAGGAAAGGATTTATCCATCATTATTATCATCATCATCATCATCATCATCATCATCATCATCATCATCATCATCATCATTATGGTATGAAGTTCGACGTTGATGTTGTCACTGGGCTCTTTCCGAATCTCAGCTGTTTCTACAGATCTGTATAAGGCTGGACGTCCATGTTGATCCCTGGCTGGAGTTTCCATGGCTAAGTGGTTACGCCGCCTGCCTCGCGCTCCGAAGTTGTGGGTTCGATTCGGGGCCACGTTTTTGGGGTCATAGTGCAGTTATCGCCGAAACTCCTGGGGGTCGTCGCTGGAGCTACAGTGCCATAGAGCAGGTCCCAGTAATTACGTTATAGCAATGATGTGGAGAATCCTAGAAACCACATGCTCAGAGAAACTAAGACAAGGGTCAACAGAGAGAAAAACGTCTCGCTGACGTCGTTTTGACAACAGAAGACTTTGTGGGGTTCTCGACAGAGAAGGTCGTGCATTTTCATTCTTGAAGAAATTGGCGTGGATAAAAGTTGTTTGGCAAAGGATCAGTAGATGGATGACATGGACAGATGAAGTGATGAAGCACCAATGATGTCACGGAATGTCGCCGTCGACTGAAAACCCTGTGGGCAGAGATAACCTAGACAGATTGATCGAACAGCGTCAAAAATGATGGACAGATGAACAGAAGAATGAAGGTGATGAATAACTGAGAAATGAAACATGGTTCGTATATTATATGTTAGATATTATTGAATTAACTCTATCGGCGGCTTGGCAGCACCGGCCCTTTAGAGGAATATCAACAAATTAATATCGTAATCTTTATGTCGGCTGTGAGAATAAAGCAGCGACTGTTTCTGATGCTCAGCAAGAGTTTACCTTATTATTACTTGCTAGTTCGTCTCCAGTTCATTTACTCTTGGATCGTTTGAGCCATAGGATTACAAATTGACTTACCGTTGATTCTTTGATGTTAACTTTGAATTATAAGTAGCAGAGTCGCGGTCTGGCATACACAGTAACGGCTGGACGCTCCTCTGGTAGCTGTGATAGTGTAGCGGCTGGAGGCTCCTCTGGTAGCTGTGATAGTGTAGCGGCTGGAGGCTCCTCTGGTAGCTGTGATAGTGTAGCGGCTGGAGGCTCCTCTGGTAGCTGTAGTAGTGTAGCGGCTGGACGCTCCCCTTGGAGCTGTGGTAGTGTAGCGGCTGGACGCTCCCCTTGGAGCTGTGGTAGTGTAGCGGCTGGATGCTCGCCTTGGAGCTGTGGTAGTGTAGCGGCTGGATGCTCGCCTTGGAGCTGTGGTAGTGTAGGAGCTGGATGCTCGCCTTGGAGCTGTGGTAGTGTAGCGGCTGGACACTCCTATGGGAGCTGTGGTAGTGTAGCGGCTGGACGCTCCTCTGGGAGCTGTGGTAGTGTAGCGGCTGGACGCTCCTCTGGGAGCTGTGGTAGTGTAGCGGCTGGAGGCTCCTCTGGGAGCTGTGGTAGTGTAGCGGCTGGACGCTCCTCTGGGAGCTGTGGCAGTGTAGCGGCTGGACGCTCCTCTGGGAGCTGTGGTAGTGTAGCGGCTGGACGCTCCTCTGGGAGCTGTGGCAGTGTAGCGGCTGGACGCTCCTCTGGGAGCTGTGGTAGTGTAGCGGCTGGACGCTCCTCTGGGAGCTGTGGTAGTGTAGCGGCTGGACGCTCCTCTGTTAGCTGTGGGCTCGCCTTGGAGCTGTGGTAGTGTAGCGGCTGGACGCTCGTCCGGGAGCTGTGGTAGTGTAGCGGCTGGAATCTCGTCCGGGAGCTGTGGTAGTGTAGCGGCTGGAGGCTCCTCTGGAAGCTGTGGTAGTGTAGCGGCTGGACGCTCCTCTGGGAGCTGTGGCAGTGTAGCGGCTGGACGCTCCTCTGGGAGTTGTGGTAGTGTAGCGACTGGACGCTCCTCTGGGAGCTGTGGTAGTGTAGCGGCTGGACGCTCCTCTGGGAGCTGTGGTAGTGTAGCGGCTGGACGCTCCTCTGGGGGCTGTGGTAGTGTAGCGGCTGGACGCTCCTCTGTTAGCTGTGGGCTCGCCTTGGAGCTGTAGTAGTGTAGCGGCTGGACGCTCGTCCGGGAGCTGTGGTAGTGTAGCGGCTGGAATCTCGTCCGGGAGCTGTGGTAGTGTAGCGGCTGGACACTCCTATGGGAGCTGTGGTAGTGTAGCGGCTGGACTCTCCTCTGGGAGCTGTGTTAGTGTAGCGGCCGGACGTTCCTCTGGGCTATCTGCTCTTGGGCTCCATCCTCAACAGGGCGGTTTCCAATGTTTACAAAGGATATGGGCTCCGGATCGACCAAGCCTAAACTGAGTACGAGGAAATTCCCTGGGAAGTAAATACGGTCGGCTTAATACCTATCACAAGACCCACTGAGAGCCGTTTGGTCTATACAAATAGGCATTCGTGCCTGTTATAGCTACAGTCACTTCTTAACATCTTAACTCTTGATCACAATAAGGGAGATAACGCAAGTATAATTTTCTGTCCTTAGTGACAAGGGGAATAACCTAAATTAAACATGATGATACATTATTAGTGTTTTCTACAATACATTGCGTGATGTTGATACATCAGGCCTCCAGTGCCGAGTGGTCTATCAACATATGGGTGCCTAGCAACATTTAGCCAGTAGCTGCAAGGCGTGTAAGAAAGAAAGCTTTACTTTCTCTCTTATTTTATTTACATTTTAAAACATTTTAAAGATAGCTCATTGTATGTGAGAAAACAACATTGTTTCTGATTCGCCCTTACACATCTTAGTCCATTACGGTATTACCCAATACGGACAACAATCACCTTCGGTTTAATAAGACCGTGATCAGCTGCATTTTGCGGCTGATTCAATCACAGTACTATCATTCTGAGCCGGTGATGGACTATAACTTCATCTCGAAGTTACACCGGGTAGAAAAGTGACTCTCAACCAGTGGGAATCCCCCCAGGGGGAATTTTAGGTTTTTCAGGGGGAAGGTGGGGTGTGTGTGTGTGTGGGGGGGGGGGGGGGGGGGGGAGATTATTTCAAGATTGCTTTAATACAAGAACCGATTACTTGATATTGTTTTTCCCTCCATACTTTACGGTTCTGTACTTCTCACCCTTCTGAAATTCGTTTTATAAAGTAAGTAGATCCGTAAATCACATTTTACGTAGATGTCTAGACTTATTCTATCATGTGTTATTAATTTAGTTCCATTTTTTACGTTTACTGTTTAGGGGAGGGGGGAATTTATAGGGAGGAAATACGAAAAGGGGGGAATAATATTCTGAACATATGGTGAAGGGGTGCATGGGCCAAAAAGGTTGAGAACCACTGGGGTAAAAGTAATAGTGAAATCGAATCGATTCGCCCCGCTATCTAGTTACTATGCATTTGTCTATGTCGTCTCTATATGAATGACAGTTTATAATAGCCAAAGTTTGACTTTGACAGGTTTATTAATCTTCGGTAGTTCAACTTGCCTTCTCAGAAAAAGTCATCGACAAATGTGACCAGATCAAGAATGTTCTTTATTGTGCATAAGCTGATGTGTTGAGGGAGGCAGGCAGGCAGGGTGAGTTCAGGGAACTGACCCGTGAGTACAGCTGGCTTCTAACAACAGGCAGTAGTGTCAGTTACTGCCATAATCTCTTGTAATAAATCAGCACACTTTCATTCTTTGTCACCAGGGATTGGGAAATATTACCACATTCAGGGACACAAGTTCATGAAGTCACTCGGTACAAAGGGAGGCTGTATTTCATAGGTCAAAGACTTTTGTCAGCCAGGAAGTAACCTTGACCAAGGCAACAGTTCCTTTAACACCCACCCCAACAGAATAAATTCATTTCCCTGACAATAAAGTTTAATTGAATAGTGAAAATCACAACTTATATCTTAACAAAGCAAAAACAAAGATAATGCATACAGATAAAACTACTATGGAGAAAGAAATATACATTAATGGGGAAAAATTGGAGGTGGTGGAAAATTTTGAATATCTTGGGTCATTGATTACCAACAACGGCGACACAATGAAAGAAATTAAACGACGGCTATCAATTGCTCTTCAAAGAGGTCTTAGTCAGCTGTCACTGTCAGGTGTTAGTCAGATATGACTGAGCTACCGTATGACAGTAGACGGTACTACCTGCTTTCTGTTAGAACCAAACGTTGGGCGGCGCTTACCAAACCCGACACCACACATTGTGCCTACGGCTTCGGGCGGAAGAGCGCAATTGGGAGGGTACAAGCCTTACCCTGGTGCGAGGAAATGCAAGCTAAAGACAAAATGTCATGGCAGGGCAGACCAGGCTCTAAGCCTTGGTTGGCGGCTGGTCTAGGAATCGAAGCTCCGACAGGCGGACAGTTAGAGCATTGCTTTGCTGATCCGGCAGCTTCTGCAGCTTGTCATGTTCCAGATGTAGGGGTGTTACCTTTCCTCTGCAATAAACTAGGCAGACCGAGAGAGGGATCATGCTGCATGGGCAACACATGATCTCTATATTTTAGCCCAGGCTTTGTGCCATGGAGAGGGAACATTTACAGCGCGAATTGGCCTTATCAGTCACATTCGCTACCGTCATGGGTAAAAGTTATTATGCATTTTTGAAGCACAAACTATCGTCTGTCAAGACGGAAAGGTGCCAATGTGTATTATAAGATCATATCACCCAATGCTTGTGTTATTGGATGTATAAGATCCGACCACTGGGGATGCACATGATGCGGGTAGGCACCGAGAAGCAAGATGGTTTGGATAGAGAGAAAAAGATATATATATATATATATATATATATATATATATATATATATATATATATATATATATATATATATATATATATATATATATATATATATATATATATATATATATCTTTTTCTCTCTATCCAAACCATCTTGCTTCTCGGTGCCTACCCGCATCATGTGCATCCCCAGTGGTCGGATCTTATACATCCAATAACACAAGCATTGGGTGATATGATCTTATAATATATATAATTTGGCTTTGTTAAAAAGGAATCGCTTTTGAAGTGGTAGAAGTCTTAGATGGCTGTATAATTTATTACTTTCAACGTGCTTTATGCAAGAAACTAGACGTATAGCGCGAGATAGAGAGAGAGAGAGAGTGAGAGAGAGAGAGGAAGAGAGAGAGAGAGAGAGAGAGAGAGAGAGAGAGAGGGGAGTGCCTGCGATATGCTACATGAGTATGCGGAGTAGGTCGGTCTATAAATACGAGGCTGCACTCATACTGTTCCCTATGACAACGTATTGTAGGATCAAATCGCACAGTGCTTCTCTCTCTCTCTCTCTCTCTCTCTCTCTCTCTCTCTCTCTCTCTCTCTCTCTCTCTCTCTCTATCTCGCGCTATACGTCTAGTTTCTTGCATAAAGCACGTTGAAAGTAATAAATTATACAGCCATCTAAGACTTCTACCACTTCAAAAGCGCTTCCTTTTTAACAAAGCCAAATTAGTGAATAAAATTATATCTGAAAATACCCCAGAGTATCTTCTACCGTTAATTCAATCTAATGCAATGAACAGTAAGCGCTTAAATTTATTACAGCTTCCTAAGCCTAGATTGGACTTATTCAAAACTTGTTTCGCATATTCTGGTGCTCACTTGTGGAATAGCCTTCCACCAGAACTGAAAACACCAATGAGTCCCTACACATTCAACCGAGAACTCTTTCAATACTTACTTCATACCGACTATATGCCTCCATAAGTCACCTACTAGTATCATTTTTCCACTATCATTCTTCACTGTATGTGTGTGAACGAGACAGTGGGTGAGAGAGTGAGTGAGAAAGAGTGTGAGTGGAAGAATTAGTATGAGTGAGAGTGAGAGAGTATGCATGCGCGTGTGCCTGAGTGAGTGTAAAAGTGAGTGAGTGTGTGGACATATGTGTGAGAGATTTAGTTAGAGAATGAGTGAATCTGAGAGAGTGGGTGTGTTGTGTGTCTGCCTGTCTGTGTGATAGAGTGTGAAAGTTAGTGAGTGAGTGTGAGTTAGAGAGTCATCGAGTAAATGAGTGAGTAAGGGAGCGTGAGTGAGTGAGAGAGAATTTGTGGGTATGCGTGTATGTGCGCGAATGAGTGAGTGTGAGAGCGAGTGAGTGTGTAAAAGAGAGAGAGAGCGTGGCTGAATGAGAGAGTGCATGAGAAAGTGTGATGTATGTGTGCATGTCTGGTTGGGTGTATATGTGTGTACATGTGTGTATCTGTGTGTGACTCTGTGTATATGTCTGTACGTGTGTTAAGGTGTGCGTTCATGTGTTTATATGCGTTTATATGCATGTGCGTGTGTGTATGTGTGTATGGATGAGTGTGTGTGTGTGCTCGTGTATGTATTGTATATCTTTGTATGTGTAAGTGTGCATGCATGCAGTGTATGCGAGGGAGTGTATATTCGGGTGTTATGTGAGTACGTGTGAGTAAGTATATGGATGTGTGCAGGTGTGTGTATTGCGTGAGTATGATGTGTGTGGGTGTGTGTATGTAAATGTGTGTGAGAGAAGAGAGAGAGAGAGAGAGAGAGAGAGAGAGAGAGAGAGAGAGAGAGAGAGAGAGAGAGAGAGAGAGAGAGTTGAGCGCACACATGTCATCTAACATGCTGATCCATATGTTTTGTGTATTCTCATTTTTTTTTTCATATTATAAATTTGATGCACTTGATTTTAACATGCATAAAATGAATTCATGTAAATTACTGTAAAGAAGGTGAGAGAGTTAGTGAGTGTAAGTGAGAGAGAGAGAGAGAGAGAGAGAGAGAGAGAGAGAGAGAGAATGAGTGTGAGAGTGTGTGTATGTAAAGAGAGAGAGAGAGAGAGAGAGAGAGAGAGAGAGAGAGAGAGAGAGAGAGAGTTGAGCCCACGCATGTCATGTAACATGCTATTCCATATTTTTTTATGTATTCTCATCTTTCATATTACGAGGCTCCCCCGATGTGTCTCCACCTTGACGTGGTGGGGGAGCTTGCGTGTCCCATAGACCCCGTTTGCTTGCTGATGGGTGAAAAATTACATATCGGACAGCTTATGGGATAGGGACCAGACTAAGAGAGACACAACCTGCTGCTCTGCAGGCATAGACTGAGGATAGCAGTCAAAATTTAAATGAGGTGCACAAAGGCAGAATTTCTTGGTCCGGACAAATCTCTTAAGGCTCCCTGTCGAGGGCTGTGGCTGAACGCCTCTAAGCCACAAACCCTCGGATCTTAGAGCCAGGCTGATACCCGTCTACCGGAAAATAGAAACATGATACTGAGCAAGCTACATGCTCAGGTCTGATACATGTTCGAAGGCTCCCAGCTGGGGGATATGAGAGTTTCCCGGATGAAGGGGCCTGGCCGTTTTCCCGTTCACTGCTGCACGAAGGTAAGGTGCTGAGCCGGCAGCACATGTAGCCTACCTCGTGAGCGAGTACAAAAAAGTCAGAAAAGTGCCCCAGTCGAAGGGTTACGGAAACTGTCTGTATCTAACTCATAGAGAGTGTAGACAAAAGTGGAAGAATGTCTCATCAACGCGAAATGGAACGCACGGCGAGCGAACCTATTGCGTGGTCTGAAGTCACAAGCAAAAGCTTACCGAGTGGATGTCACTCGCAGTCTGACCGCTCCTGGTGTGTGATTGAGCGATCAGTGGCAAGTGGGATGCCCAACACATGGAAGTGAGGAACTAAAGCAGCCATGAGCAGGACGTGGAAACTCCTTGGGTGAGCCCAGTCTCAGAGCAATATGTGCCGGCTCTGCAATTATGGAAGCCTCCTTGGATAGCGAGATAATGCCCATGGTCTGCCCCTGCCTTCCCTTGAGGGCAGACCACGATATCGTTGATCGTCCTATCTTGACCAGCTGAGATGTGGGTGACATTACAACAGTCTAACGTGTCTCGAAACCAGAGGAAGGTTAACCTCACTAAAAAATGCCCGCCGGAAGTCGGAAGTGTCGTCCTACGGGTGGCAAACTAAAAATTGACACTACGCATTTACGTCCGAGTGAAATGTCTCGTCCGAATGTCTCCCGTGCTAGGAACAGCTCTGACTACCTAGTTTCCGAATGCCGCTCTTGTTCGGAACAGCTCTGACTAGGTAGTTTTCCGAATGTCCGCCGTGCCTGGAACAGCTCTGATGGGTACAGGGACAAGCAAATGTCCGAAAACTCGCTTAGTGGAAACCAACCGCAGAGCTGACTGGTTTGTGCAGGAACGGCCCAGGGCGAGCGAAATGCCCAATATATTGAAGTGAGGAATTAAAACAGCCATGAGCAGGACGTGTCGATTCCCTCGGTAAACCCAGCACCAGAGCGTTATGTGCCGGCTCTGCAATTATGGAAGCCACCCAGGATGGCGGAAAATGCTATGGACTGTCCCTGCCTTCACTTGAGGGATGACCGTGTAGTCTTCGACTGTTCCAACTAGACCAACTGAGATGTGGACGGTACCACAAAAGTGAGAGTCTCCCAGGATTGCTAACCTGGCCAAAAATGCACGCTAAAAGTCGGATGTGTTGGCCTGAGGGTTTCGACCCGAGGGTGCCTAACCAGACACACCGCAATCACATCTGAAAAAATCACTCCGGATGAACGCAAAGAAGAAGAAGATATTACGAGGTATCGTTTAATGCCACCTGATTCTCCTGTAACATGCCATTCCATATTTTTTTTTTAATTCTCATCTTATCATTTTGTATGCCACTTGATTTTATCATGTATAATACAACATTACTGTGATGTGAGTGAGAGAGTTAGTCGAGAGAGATAGAGATAGAGAGAGAGGGAGAGAGAGAGAGAGCAAGAGAGAGAGCGCGCGCAAGAGAGAGAGAGCGCAAGAGAGAGAGAGAGAGAGAGAGAGAGAGAGAGAGAGAGAGAGAGAGAGAGCGCAAGCGAGAGAGAGAGGGAGAGAAAAAAAAAGAGAGTTGAATTGCATCACTAATTTTTACGCTACATAATGTATATGTACAATTTTTCCTCCACTTCTTGCAATTGCGAGAATTCCCACGACAATCGTCAGTGTCTCAATTGTGTGTAAAGTGTGGGAGTTTGTTCTTATTAGTTTCAGTTATCATGTGAGGCATCATATATTTGTCTAGATGTGAGGATGTATGTATGGGTGTGTATGTGAGGGATATGTGTGTGTGTGTGGGGGAGGGGGGATGTGTGTGTGTCTGTGTTAGATGAGAGAGAGAGAGAGAGAGAGAGAGAGAGAGAGAGAGAGAGAGAGAGAGAGAGAGAGAGAGAGAGAGAGAGAGAGAGAAATTCAGTGCTCGCATGTCCTGTAACATGCCATTCCATATTTTTTGTGTATTTTCATCTTTCACATTATCATTTTGTATGTATGACACTTGATTTTATCATGTATAATATAACATTACTGTAATGTGAGTGAGAGCGTTAGTGAGATAGAGAGAGAGAGAGAGAGAGAGAGAGAGAGAGAGAGAGAGAGAGAGAGAGAGAGAGAGAGAGAGAGAGAGAGAGAGAGAGAGAGAGAGAGAGAGAGAGTTGAAATGCATCACTAATTTTTAAGTTACAAAATGTATAAGTACAATTTTTCTCCATTTTCTTTACAATTTTACGACAATGCTCACGATAATCGTCACTGTATGTGTGTGTAAAGTGTGTGAGTTTGATCATAATAGTAGATTGGGGGGATCGGGGAATGTGTGTGTGGGTGGATTCGTGATGTCTGTGGGTGATCTCAGGATGTGTGGGTGGGCGGGGTGGGCTTGTGTGGGTGGGTGGGGGATTTGTGTGTGGGTGGGTGTGGGATTTGTGTGTGGGTGGGTGTGGGATTTGTGTGTGGGTGCGTGCGAGATGTATGGGTGTATGGGGAGATGTGTTTTTGGGTGGGGATGTGTGTTTGTCTAGGTGGTTGTGGGTGAGTGGGTGGAGGAGGTTATGTTGGTGGATGATTGATGGTGGGTTATGGAATGGATGGGGGTATATGTGTGGGTGGGGAGATATGTGGTGGGTGGCAGATGTGTGCAGGTGGGGGTGGTTGTGGGTTTGGGATGTGTGTGTGGGTGAGGGATGTGTATGGGTGTGGGATGTTTGGGAGGATGGGTGGGGAGTGTGTGTGGGTGAGAGATGTGTGGGTGAATGTGTGTGGGGGATGTGTGTGGGTTGGGGAGGGTGCGTGATGGGTGTGGGTGATGGATTTGGAGATGTGTGTGTGGGGGGATATGTCTGGCTGGGTGGGGGTGTGTGTGGCTGGATGGAGGATGTATGTGTGGGTAGTGAGGGTGATTGTAGTTGGGGGATGTGTGGATGGGTAAGAGATGTGTGGATAGATGTGTGTGTGGGTGAGGGCTGTGTCTTTGGGATGTGTATGGGTGTGGTATTGTGTGGGAGGGGAGCTGGGTGTGGATAAATGATGTTTGTGTGGGTGGGTGCAGGTGTGGTTGGGTTTGTGGGTGGGTGAAGGATGTGTGTGAGGGTGGGGGATGGGTGGTTAGGATGTGTGAGTGTGGGTGGGTAGATAGGAGATGTATGTGTTGATGAGTGGGTAAGGGATGTGTGGGTGTTAGTGGTTGAGGGATAAGTACGTGTGTCTAGGGATGTGTGAGGGGATGAATGTATGGGTTGTGTGTGCGTGGATGGGAGGTGTGTGTTTGTGAATGGGGAATGTGTTGGTGGGTGGGGATGTGTGTGAGGGATGTTTGTATGGGTGGGGAGATTGTGCGTGGGTGGGGATGTGTGTGTGTATATAGGTAGGGGTGTGTGGTTAAGGGATGTGTGGCTGGGGGAATGGGTGGATGGAGGATGTGTGGTTGGGTGGAGGATGTGTGGTTGGGTAGAGGATGTGTGGGTGGGTGATTGTATATGAGTAAGGGTGTGTGGTTAAGGGATGTTGGTTGGGGGATGGGTGGGTAGAGGATGTGTGGGTGGGTAGAGGATATGTTGGTGGGTGATGTGTGCAGGTTAGGAGATGGTGGGGGATGTTTGCAGGTGTGGGCTCGGGATCTGTGAGTGGGCTGGGGGAGATGGGAGATTATGTGGGTGAGTGCGGAATTGTGTGTGGGTAGGTGCGGAATATGTGAGTTGACGGGGAGATGTGTGTGTGGCTGAGGAATATTTGTTTGGTTGAGTGGTTGGAGGTGTGTGGGTGGAGGAGGATATTGGATGAGTGATTGTTGGTGGGAAATGGGACGGGTGGAGGATATGTGAGTGGGTGGGGAGATGTGTGTAGGTGGGGGATGTGTGGGTTATTGAATGTATGTGTGCTTGGGGTGTTTGTGGATGGGATGTGTGGTGGGTGAGAGGTGTGTGTGGGCGGGGAGATGTGTATGTGTAGGGATGTGGTGGATGGGTGGGGGAATGTATTGTATGTGTGTATGGTTGGGTGGGGGAGTTGGAGTGAATGGGGGATGTGTGGGTGGGTGGTGGATGTGTCTCATAACATAGTAATATGCATTGTTTATGTTTACAAAATTCACGTGACAATGTTTTTTTCCTATGCACTGTTGATGAAAGAAAGATGAGTGATTGGAAGGGCCGAATGTAAGACGGGCCTGCGTGCCCAATTTGTTACTCTTTGAAAATAAAGTCTGTTCGTTCGTTCGTTCTCTCTCTCTCTCTCTCTCTCTCTCTCTCTCTCTCTCTCTCTCTCGCTCTCTCTCTCTTTCTGTCCCTCTCTCTCTAATCTATCTATCTATCTATCTATCTATCTATCTATCTATCTATCTATCTATCTATCTATCTATCTTTCTTTCTGTCTGTCTGTCTGTCTGTCTGTCTGTCTGTCTGTCCGTCCGTCCGTCCGTCCGTCCGTCCGTCCGTCCGTCCGTCCGTCTGTCTGTCTGTCTGTCTGTCTGTCTATCTCATTATCGCGTGGGCTCGCTGCAAACACCACACATACTTGTTTTTCATTTTTACTTTGCAATGGGAAGTGTTTGCCATGTTTTCATGTGTGATCCATTCAGTGATATGTTTAAACTTGTTTGATTAACTAAGTGTGCATGCGAATACTTGGAGTATGGAAGAAGTTATATTGAAAGAAATATGCATGAGAGTTGAACATTGCTTCACCATTAACATCATTAAGTCTTCATGATCCTCGCCGGTGCTACGGAGTTCGTGCACTGAGCTGAGATTCTCCGAACTCAGGCTTGAGTTAGGAGTAGAACGGAGCACTTATGGGTTACACCTGGGTGCGTGATGTTGATCCGTCGACTAAACGAAACTAAACTATCATCATTAAATGACATATGGACAAGGGGGACGTGGTCGTGCGCTTGAGGGATCAGGTGGAGACAGCTGGGGTGGAGGGGGGGGGGGGGCAGATTGAGAACCTACTCGTGGAAAGAATGAGATTGTGGGGGATTGGCAGGGGTTCTGGACGACTTTTTAAAACTGGGAGGGAGGATCAAGACAACTTTCAATCAGATAGCTGTGGGAACGATGAGTAGTGTGACTCTTCGGTGGCTGTTGAACTAGGGGGACGGAGCGCGTATCGGAATGATACAGTGCGGTGATGTCGGTTCTTAGCTCAGTTCAGCTTAACAATGAATGTGTTTGTTGTATTCGTAAATGTAAAACAAACCCTACAATATGCCTTGTCTTCTTCTTCTTCTTCTTCTTCTTCTTCTTCTTCTTCTTCTTCTTCTTCTTCTTCTTCTTCTTCTTCTTCTTCTTCTTCTTCTTCTTCTTCTTCTTCTTCTACTGTGTTCATCTGGAGGAGGGACGTAATTCTTTATGTGTTTTTTTTCCAAGGAGAAAAACTCTGTAATTAACATATAACAGTGTACTTTTTATATGAAAGTTTGCTTTCTTTGAGAAATTAAATCACCATGTAGGATTCAATTCTAAAATAAAAGTCCACTTAAAATAGTTTAAAGTAGATAAATTGTTTGAAAGTTTACTTATATATTGCAGAGTGATTTGTAAGTTTAGAAATACTTCAACCTATTTTACTTTTCAGAAAAGAAATAATGGCTCTCTTAAACGTTTATTTTAAGTAGAAGGAAACGTCCTCTTATGCGCGATTTTTGACTGGCCTGTAAAGGTCAAATACTATCAATAAGAAATAAAAATATCACAGCCTACCGTGAACAGTGTTGCCATCTCCCTTTGATGAAAAGCACCAAAATCGACCCCAAAAAATCACTAAAAAGCACCAAATTTTTTTAGGAAGCACCAAACAAAAGCACCAACTGTTTTTATTACAAATGTAACAAGGTAGCACAGTATAATTTATTATTATCACTTCATATTACAATGAAGTTTATTCCAGATCCGCCAAATCCCAATCAGAACTACTTTCGAGCCAAAAAAGCACCAAATTGCAATACTGTTTTTTGGGGGGGAAATCACTAAAACAAGCCCTGGCGGTATTCATTCAAAATGTTATAAAGTAGCACATTATAATTTATTATTATCACCGAATATTAGAATGAAGTTTATTCCAGATCTGCCAAATCCCAGTCAGACAACTCCTCTTCAGTTTCTGTAGCTATTTCCTGTTGTGTTTGCTCCTGCGATGAGGAGAATGATTGAAAGAAACATGTATATGCCTCCTGTGATCCAATTTTTGGCAGAATATCCTTAGGTAGTTTATAATCATGACAGCATTTGCCATATCTTTTCATTCCATATCTAATAGTCAAAACAGCTGTCAAACTCTTTATGCTAAGTCTATTCCGCAATTTTGATTTTATAATTCCCATCTGACTGAAAATGCGCTCTACGTCCGCATTAGAATGAGGTAAAATGAGCACAGTTAAAGCTAAATCTGTAAGATCTTGGAAAAGATTTTCACCGGTGGCATCCCTGTATGAGGCTATTTCTGCCCACAGTCCAAGTGTGTCAGAGGTCTGTGTTCACTGCATATGATGAAGTTTTCTCCACTGGAAATCGATGCGGGTGAGAGTAGCTGCTTCTTCTACAATCATTTTAGCAAGATTCAATATACAGGGCTTCATTGGCTGTAGACATTCACTTCCACTAAGACATGACATGGACTACAACACTCGAACGTTTATCGGGTGTACGTGAACGCAGCTGTGTCAATAGCTCTATTAAAAACTGATGCACCTTCCACGAATTTCTTTCTCTTCGGGAAATTTGTAGTCTGCTATTTCTTTCTCAAACCCATAACCTAGACTGGGATTGAGATCTAAATAATCTTGAATAGCATCACTTTCTGTTATTTTTCCCAGGAATAGCAATCTTTGAACTGATAGAATCAATGAGCTGGACAAGATCGCTGAGTAGTTTTGTTGGATCTTGTATATCTGCTTCGAATTTCTTATTCACACTTTGAACTTCTCCGAGAATATACTTGAGAAATATGAGATACACATAGTTTTTCATGTCGCTAAACATCGAATGTAGAAGTTCTTCTGTATAACAGCGCTCGTTGAGTCTTGCTATATCAAAATGAAATCTGAGCTCGACCCACTGCTGCAATATTCTGACAATGGCAAGATAAAATGGACATCCATCGTGTCTGGCTTAATTGAACAATCTTTAGCGGATGTTGTCTATCATTTATTGAAGCAACAAGCTCACTGTACTTTGCTTGACGAAGACTTGAGTGAGAAAACCAGTTATATGTTTCTCTAATCATGAAACTGGATGTTCCTGGGCAGACAAGCAACTGCAGCCTGTGACACTGCCAGCTGAAGGGAATGACATACACACCTAATTAGTACCAGATGAGGAACTTCGGATTTTAATTTTGTATATACTCTATTGTTGACACCTGTCATGACAGACGCATTGTCAGTGCCGAGTGCAACTAGTCTTTGCAACTCAAGTCCATTCTTGTTTAAACAATCTTTTAACGCATTGCATATTGTCTGTGCGTTGCAGTTACTCAGTTCAACTAAATCTAAGTAAGTAACCACAAACTGCTTTCTTGTCTCTGAATAGTACCTAATAGCTACTCCAAGTAGCTTAGTTTCAGAAAAGTCATTGCTCTCATTAAATCAATAAGCTGTATTTACTTTGCCAATATCAGCTGTCAAGTCTGTTGTGAAATATGATGCAAGTACATCTGAAATAACTGCTCTGCACTTAGTTTCTCCTAAGCTTAAGGTTCTTGCAACCTTTGCTATCACCAAAGTGTACCTTGCAGAGTTCACTTAAATGGTCACAACGCGAAGCGAACAATGGCCAGCTATGAACAAACTCTTGCATCCTTCTGTTTCTTTGACATCATCTTTCAGTTTTGTCAAATGCAATTGTTGTTTGCCTTTGAGTACTGAATGGTTGTTCGGCTTTCTGATGTTTCGTTGTACTCGTGTGCCTCTCAATATCATTTAACCTGGCTGCAATGGAACATTTGCAATATTTGCAAAACACTTAGTATTATCCCCTTCTACTTTTAACAACCATTTTTGAAATCTCGTGTCATTGAGCCACTGTCTCTGAAATGTTGACAATATTTCTCGCTCATGGTGAAACACAAATAAGCTTAAATTAAAGGATCATGTAGACACCACAAAATTATGAACTCGATAACAAGCTAATGTATTGTCGTTTGGACTTGTCTGCAAGATGGCGTTCGCTTTCAGCTAAATCGTATTAAAGGGGGTTAAATTAGTTGAATATTGCGCGGTAACGTACTAAGACTGTTTTATTCCCTTGCTTCAGTTCAAATTCGGCTTTTAGTGTTCCCAAAATGAATTTTAAAGTAATTTTTACCCACCCCAAAAAAGCACCAAAAAGCACCAAAAAAATTGTGTGAAGCACTAAATTTACGCGGCCGCGCTAAAAGGAAAATTTTCGCACTAACTGACTTGAAAAAGCACTAAATTTAGCGCCGAAAATTTCTAAAAATGGCAACACTGGGCCGTGAACTAAACACGTTCATCCCCACAGCAACAGGCTAGTACATGCATAAGGCCGCCCTGCCAAACGCCAAAAAAACAACCGCCACGAAATTTAGGGCCCTCGTCGATGGAAGCGAGAGTCGTAGAAAAAAACAGCAGCTTCACACACATTACGGGGGAAAAAGTGGGGCAAATTTGGGGTGACAGGGACTTGTGTACTGCTGCCACATTTTGGACATTAATATTTGTCTTGAACCCTTTAGAGAAAGAGAGACCAAAAGGGTTTACTTTGCACCGGGTCCCCCGCGGCAATGAAGACGAAGGCTTTTAGGAAATTTCCGAGCATGCTACAGGGTGACCACCAAAAGTGGAGGATTTCCATTATAAACAACTGGGGGGGGGGGGGGGGAGGGGGGAGCTTTATGTAACCCTGCCCCCGTCCAATCCAATCCTTGGTTTTAAATATGAATACCCCCCTTTCAGCCTTCTATTTTTTAAGGGGGTTGGGGGGGGGGGGGGAAGTCGTTCATTTTTTTAACCTGGAAAAATAAAAAAGGCCCTATGGTGCTGTTTCCCCCTTTTAGGGAGCTTTACCAGTTTGTTTTGTCTCTCTGGTTTTTTTTTAAAACCTATTTTCCCCCTTTGGCCTATCTGCGTATCGTCTGGATT
>JACEFZ010022991.1:0-23074 GCA_014155875.1 Cepaea nemoralis | reverse complement strand
TGTAAAAAAAAAACTTTACAAATTTCCCTATGCTTTTCCTTTAATGTTTTCTGTCCCAGACAGATATAATTCGTTTGATCATGTAATGATCCTACTTGTTATTTAATGTTTTCTGTCCCAGACAGACTAATTCTTTGGTCATGTAATGATAAGAGAGAATATCGTGGTGACTGGAAAGATCACTGGGAAAAGAGGCAGGCCAAGAGAAATGATGCTGGATGGATTGAGACAATGGCATGGAGGGATATCATCGGCAGAGTTGATCCAGATGCCAAGGATTGAGATCTGTGGAGAGACATGAATGCCTATGCCAGCTGGCAGGGCACATGATGATGAAATTGATCCCAGACAGTTGCTGTGTTACAGTAGTGAATGTTTTAGTTCGAAAGAATTACAATAAAAACACAATGGAATAGAGGTTAAAGTTGAAATGTTGATAAAATCAGTCTGTGTTGAACAGAAGGTTCAGATATGGAATCAGGCTTGGCATCTTGTGCAGGATGTGATGATTCCTTGTGTGAGGTTAGTACCAGACATCATGTGTCAGTTCTGCATTTATGGAAGTCGTCTTTGATGGTGGAAATTCCCACGTTCTGCCCTAGCCATCCATGGAGTGCCACTGGTATGGATGCAGCTGTTCTGGCGGACCTTTGGGGGGTTCAGCCTGTAGATGGAAAGGTGAAGATCATGTCACCAATCTGAGGCTTGAAATTCCTACCAAACCACCCAGGGAGGCAAACCTGGTCAACAAATGTCAGGAAAGAAGTTAATGTCTCAGCCTAAAGGCAAAAATATCACACAATTACGTCCAAAACAAACCAAAAAAAATATGGGACAAATGAAAAAGAAGAAAATGTCCATGACCCGGGAAGGTTAACCCGGTCAACAAATGCCCACAGAAGTCGGATGTGTCGGCCTAACGGTGCAAGAACACAGCTCTGCTGTAAACAGGCACAACGCAATCACGTCCAAAAAAACAAACCTCCGGATGAATGCAGAAGAAGAAGAAGAATTTCCATGATATTTTGCTACCATTATGTGAAAACCAATACACGTATAGTTGTTTCATATAGAATGGGTTAAACGAGTTTTATGATGGTTCATTATATGTGATTATAGGTTAACAGATGAAGAATCCAGGAAGAACTGGGAAGAGTATGGAAATCCAGATGGTCCTGAAGGTAATTTTTAACAGATGTTTCATTCTTCTTCTACTTCTCCTCCCCCCTCCTCCACTTCTTCTTCTTCTTCTTCTTCTTCTTCTTCTTCTTCTTCTTCTTCTTCTTCTTCTTCTTCTTTTTTCTTCTTCTTCTTCCTTCTTCCCCCCCCCTCTTCCTCCTCCCCCCCCCCCCCCCCCCCCCCCCCCCCCCCTCCTCCCAGTGGAGCATAGACTCTCATCCAACTCACCAAGCCTTTGTAGACCTGTGCTCAAATAGATTCTCGATCCATGCCTCATATATTTAATTCTTAGGCTGTCTGTTACTGTTCTGTGTCCCATTGTCATGTTGTTTGTCCATGCCTCATATATTTTAATTCCTAGGGTGTCTTTAATGTTCTGTGTCCATTGTCATGTTTGTTGGTCCATGCCTCATATATTTTAATTCCTAGGGTGTCTTTAAATGTTCTGTGTCTATTGTCATGTTTGTTGGTCCATGGCCTCATATATTTTAATTCCTAGGGTGTCTTTAATGTTCTGTGTCCATTGTCATGTTTGTTGGTCCAATTGCCTCATATATTTTAATTCCTAGGGTGTCTTTAATGTCTGTGTCTATTGTCATGTTTGTTGGTCCATGCCTCATATATTTTAATTCCTAGGGTGTCTTTAATGTTCTGTGTCCATTGTCATGTTTGTTGGTCCATGCCTCATATATTTTAATTCCTAGGGTGTCTTTAATGTTCTGTGTCTATTGTCATGTTTGTTGGTCCATGCCTCATATATTTTAATTCCTAGGGTGTCTTTAATGTTCTGTGTCTATTGTCATGTTTGTTGGTCCATGCCTCATATATTTTAATTCCTAGGGTGTCTTTAATGTTCTGTGTCCATTGTCATGTTTGTTGATCCATGCCTCATATATTTTAATTCCTAGGGTGTCTTTAATGTTCTGTGTTCTATTGTCATGTTTGTTGGTCCATGCCTCATATATTTTAATTCCTAGGGTGTCTTTAATGTTCTGTGTCCATTGTCATGTTGTTGATCCATGCCTCATATATTTTAATTCTAGGGTGTCTTTAATGTTCTGTGTCTATTGTCATGTTTGTTGGTCCATGCCTCATATATTTTAATTCCTAGGGTGTCTTTAATGTTCTGTGTCCATTGTCATGTTGTTGGTCCATGCCTCATATATTTTAATTCCTAGGGTGTCTTTAATGTTCTGTGTCCATTGTCATGTTTGTTGGTCCATGCCTCATATATTTTAATTCCTAGGGTGTCTTTAATGTTCTGTGTCCTATTGTCATGTTTGTTGGTCCATGCCTTCATATATTTTAATTCCTTAGGGTGTCTTTAATGTTCTGTGTCCATTGTCCATGTTTGTTGGTCCATGCCTCATATATTTTAATTCCTAGGGTGTCTTTAAATGTTCTGTGTCCATTGTCATGTTTGTTGGTCATGCCTCATATATTTTAATTCCTAGGGTGTCTTTAATGTTCTGTGTCTATTGTCATGTTTGTTGGTCCATGCCTCATATATTTTAATTCCTAGGTGTCTTTAATGTTCTGTGTCCATTGTCATGTTTGTTGGTCCATGCCTCATATATCTTAATTCCTAGGGTGTCTTTAATGTTCTGTGTCTATTGTCATGTTTGTTGGTCCATGCCTCATATATTTAATTCCTAGGGTGTCTTTAATGTTCTGTGTCCATTGTCATGTTTGTTGGTCCATGCCTCATATATTTTAATTCCTAGGGTGTCTTTAATGTTCTGTGTCTATTGTCATGTTTGTTGGTCCATGCCTCATATATTTTAATTCCTAGGGTGTCTTTAATGTTCTGTGTCCATTTGTCATGTTGTTGGTCCATGCCTCATATATTTAATTCCTAGGGTGTCTTTAATGTTCTGTGTCTATTGTCATGTTTGTTGGTCCATGCCTCATATATTTTAATTCCTAGGGTGTCTTTAATGTTCTGTGTCCTATTGTCATGTTTGTTGGTCCATGCCTCATATATTTTAATTCCTAGGGTGTCTTTAATGTTCTGTGTCCATTGTCATGTTTGTTGATCCATGCCTCATATATTTTAATTCCTAGGGTGTCTTTAATGTTCTGTGTCTATTGTCATGTTTGTTTGGTCCATGCCTCATATATTTTAATTCCTAGGGTGTCTTTAATGTTCTGTGTCCATTGTCATGTTTGTTGGTCCATGCCTCATATATTTTAATTCCTAGGGTGTCTTTAATGTTCTGTGTCCATTGTCATGTTGTTGGTCCATGCCTCATATATTTTAATTCCTAGGGTGTCTTTAATGTTCTGTGTCTATTGTCATGTTTGTTGGTCCCATGCCTCATATATTTAATTCCTAGGGTGTCTTTAATGTTCTGTGTCCATTGTCATGTTTGTTGGTCCATGCCTCATATATTTTAATTCCTAGGGTGTCTTTAATGTTCTGTGTCTATTGTCATGTTTGTTGGTCCATGCCTCATATATTTTAATTCCTAGGGTGTCTTTAATGTTCTGTGTCCATTGTCATGTTTGTTGGTCCATGCCTCATATATTTTAATTCCTAGGGTGTCTTTAATGTTCTGTGTCTATTGTCATGTTTGTTGGTCCATGCCTCATATATTTTAATTCCTAGGGTGTCTTTAATGTTCTGTGTCTATTGTCATGTTGTTGGTCCATGCCTCATATATTTTAATTCCTAGGGTGTCTTTAATGTTCTGTGTCCATTGTCATGTTTGTTGGATCCATGCCTCATATATTTTAATTCCTAGGGTGTCTTTAATGTTCTGTGTCTATTGTCATGTTTGTTGGTCCATGCCTCATATATTTTAATTCCTAGGGTGTCTTTAATGTTCTGTGTCCATTGTCATGTTTGTTGGTCCATGCCTCATATATTTTAATTCCTAGGGTGTCTTTAATGTTCTGTGTCCTATTGTCATGTTTGTTGGTCCATGCCTCATATATTTTAATTCCTAGGGTGTCTTTAATGTTCTGTGTCCATTGTCATGTTTGTTGATCCATGCCTCATATATTTTAATTCCTAGGGTGTCTTTAATGTTCTGTGTCCATTGTCATGTTTGTTGATCCATGCCTCATATATTTTAATTCCTAGGGTGTCTTTAATGTTCTGTGTCCATTGTCATGTTTGTTGGATCCATGCCTCATATATTTTAATTCCTAGGGTGTCTTTAATGTTCTGTGTCTATTGTCATGTTTTGTTGGTCCATGCCTCATATATTTTAATTCCTAGGGTGTCTTTAATGTTCTGTGTCCATTGTCATGTTTGTTGGTCCATGCCTCATATATTTTAATTCCTAGGGTGTCTTTAATGTTCTGTGTCTATTGTCATGTTTGTTGGTCCATGCCTCATATATTTTAATTCCTAGGGTGTCTTTAATGTTCTGTGTCCTATTGTCATGTTTGTTGGTCCATGCCTCATATATTTTAATTCCTAGGGTGTCTTTAATGTTCTGTGTCCATTGTCATGTTTGTTGGTCCATGCCTCATATATTTTAATTCCTAGGGTGTCTTTAATGTTCTGTGTCTATTGTCATGTTTGTTGGTCCATGCCTCATATATTTTAATTCCTAGGGTGTCTTTAATGTTCTGTGTCCATTGTCCATGTTTGTTGGTCCATGCCTCATATATTTTAATTCCTAGGGTGTCCTTTAATGTTCTGTGTCTATTGTCATGTTTGTTGGTCCATGCCTCATATATTTTAATTCCTAGGGTGTCTTTAATTGTTCTGTGTCTATTGTCATGTTTGTTGGTCCATGCCTCATATATTTTAATTCCTAGGGTGTCTTTAATGTTCTGTGTCCATTGTCATGTTTGTTGATCCATGCCTCATATATTTTAATTCCTAGGGTGTCTTTAATGTTCTGTGTCTATTGTCATGTTTGTTGGTCCATGCCTCATATATTTTAATTCCTAGGGTGTCTTTAATGTTCTGTGTCCATTGTCATGTTTGTTGATCCATGCCTCATATATTTTAATTCCTAGGGTGTCTTTAATGTTCTGTGTCTATTGTCATGTTTGTTGGTCCATGCCTCATATATTTTAATTCCTAGGGTGTCTTTAATGTTCTGTGTCCATTGTCATGTTTGTTGATCCATGCCTCATATATTTTTAATTCCTAGGGTGTCTTTAATGTTCTGTGTCCATTGTCATGTTTGTTGATCCATGCTCTCATATATTTTTAATTCCTAGGGTGTCTTTAATGTTCTGTGTCCATTGTCATGTTTGTTGATCCATGCCTCATATATTTTAATTCCTAGGGTGTCTTTAATGTTCTGTGTCTATTGTCATGTTTGTTGGTCCATGCCTCATATATTTTAATTCCTAGGGTGTCTTTAATGTTCTGTGTCCATTGTCATGTTTGTTGGTCCATGCCTCATATATTTTAATTCCTAGGGTGTCTTTAATGTTCTGTGTCCATTGTCATGTTTGTCGATCCATGCCTCATATATTTTAATTCCTAGGGGTGTCTTTAATGTTCTGTGTCCATTGTCATGTTTGTTGATCCATGCCTCATATATTTTAATTCCTAGGGTGTCTTTAATGTTCTGTGTCCATTGTCATGTTTGTTGGTCCATGCCTCATATATTTTAATTCCTAGGGTGTCTTTAATGTTCTGTGTCCATTGTCATGTTTGTCGATCCATGCCTCATATATTTTAATTCCTAGGGTGTCTTTAATGTTCTGTGTCCATTGTCATGTTTGTTGATCCATGCCTCATATATTTTAATTCCTAGGGTGTCTTTAATGTTCTGTGTCCATTGTCATGTTTGTCGATCCATGCCTCATATATTTTAATTCCTAGGGTGTCTTTAATGTTCTGTGTCCATTGCCATGTTTGTTGGTCCATGCCTCATATATTTTAATTCTTAGGGTGTCTTTAATGTTCTGTGTCTATTGTCATGTTTGTTGATCCATGCCTCATATATTTTAATTCTAAGGGTGTCTTTAATGTTCTGTGTCCATTGTCATGTTTGTTGATCCATGCCTCATATATTTTAATTCTTAGGGTGTCTTTAATGTTTTATGTCTATTGTCATGTTTGTTGGTCCATGCCTCATATATTTTAATTCTTAGGGTGTCTTTAATGTTCTGTGTCTATTGTCATGTTTGTTGGTCCATGCCTCATATATTTTAATTCTTAGGGTGTCTTTAATGTTCTGTGTCTATTGTCATGTTTGTTGGTCCATGCCTCATATATTTTAATTCTTAGGGTGTCTTTAATGTTCTGTGTCTATTGTCATGTTTGTTGGTCCATGCCTCATATATTTTAATTCTTAGGGTGTCTTTAATGTTCTGTGTCTATTGTCATGTTTGTTGGTCCATGCCTCATATATTTTAATTCTTAGGGTGTCTTTAATGTTCTGTGTCTATTGTCATGTTTGTTGGTCCATGCCTCATATATTTTAATTCTTAGGGTGTCTTTAATGTTCTGTGTCTATTGTCATGTTTGTTGATCCATGCCTCATATATTTTAATTCTTAGGGTGTCTTTAATGTTCTGTGTCCATTGTCATGTTTGTTGGTCCATGCCTCATATATTTTAATTCTTAGGGTGTCTTTAATGTTCTGTGTCCATTGTCATGTTTGTTGATCCATGCCTCATATATTTTAATTCCTAAGGTGTCTTTAATGTTCTGTGTCTATTGTCATGTTTGTTGATCCATGCCTCATATATTTTAATTCTTAGGGTGTCTTTAATGTTCTGTGTCCATTGTCATGTTTGTTGATCCATGCCTCATATATTTTAATTCCTAAGGTGTCTTTAATGTTCTGTGTCTATTGTCATGTTTGTTGATCCATGCCTCATATATTTTAATTCCTAGGGTGTCTTTAATGTTCTGTGTCCATTGTCATGTTTGTTAGTCCGTGCCTCTACTTCCAGGAGCCATGTTTTCCATCACTGTTCTTTCTAAACCCCTGATGTTTTATATGGCTAAAGTATTTCAGTTTTGAGACGTGATGCTATTTATGGGCCAGTTTACTTTGATGTAGATTCTTGATTATTGTCTTTTTTTTTTCTTGATCCATGGTATTCTAAAAAAATTTTAAGCTTTTAAGTTCAACGGTCTTAATTTTCTTCTAAGTGTCCCAGTGACATGAAATGGGATATTGCTTGGATAACAAATCCATTATGTGGAAAGTCCAAATCGAAAGTGTGGATGTCATCTGCAGACTGCATCCTTCTGGTTTCTGGAGAAACAGCCTATGGTGAATGGAAGGCCCAATATATGGAAGTGAGGCTAAGCAGCCATGTGCAGGACGTGACGATTCCTTGAATGAGCCCAGTACCAGAGCACTGTGTGTTGGTTCTGCAATTATGGAAGCCTCTTTGGATTGCGAGGAATGCCCATGGTCTGCCCCTGCCTTCCCTTGAGGGCTGACCAGGATGTCTTCGGCTGTTCTAACTGGGCCAGCTGGGATGGGGATAACACCACAACAGTGAGAGTTAAACATCCTACGAAACCCCCGGGAAGGTAACCCGGCCAACAAATGCCTGAAGAAGTCAGATGTGTCTACCGAAAGGTTCAAATATTGCAGCTCTGCTGTAAACGGGCACAACGCAATTATGTCTAAAACAACATTCCGGGCGAACACAGAAGAAGAAGAAGAATTTTATTTGTTTGAAAGTTATTGTGAAATGGTACATGATTCACATCCGTATATATGTTGCTATAGGAAAGATGAATGTTCTCTAAATGTTTAATTTGTTTGCAGTTATTGTGCCATTAGCTCTTAATATTGTCTACCCTCTGCGGAGCTAGGGCCAGTCTCTTTCTGAATTCCTGTGAGCAGCTCTCGATGTTGTTAGTTATAGAACTCAGATATTAACAGTTTTTGTCATTTTTCCACTTTTCATTGTTGGTGTAATTTCTTGCTTGACGCATGGTTTTGTCTGTGATATCATCTCTGTCATTTTGTTGTTTATATTCAGTAAAATGGTGGAGTAAATTTGCCAAATAAATAAAACATTACATATAGTATTCCGCATATTGTTGAATGCCTTCTTTAGTTTACCTTTTAATGTTTGCTTGCATGTGATTTCAGCCACACGTTTTGGCATTGCTTTGCCTAAATGGATTGTGGAAAGAGAAAACTCCATGTGGGTAAGTGATGTTAGTTAGCTAACTAGTTAGTTAGTTAGCTAGCTAGTTAATTAGTTAGTTAGTCGACAGATCATCCTCATTGCACATCGAACCATTCAGTTCTCGGATCCCCTCCTCAGCAAATCCCGCTGCGTGTAGCGGCTCATGACACCAGTTCTGTGTTGGTTTATCAATCTTCTTTGGCTTCCTGCTTAGTGTTCTTGTTTGGCCACACCTCTTTTAATTTGCAGTTCTCACAGTCTGACCATGGTTGTAGATTCACAGTCATCACTTGGTTCTTGCAAGTCTTACTTCTCGTAGAGCATTCAGAATGTCAGCCTGGTCCATGGCGCTTTCGCCCTCCACAGTAGCCTTACTTGCGAGCTTGTCAGCCCACTCATTTCCTTGTACTCCCGCATGCCCTGGCACGAAGATGAAACTAATGTATGCCAGCCGAGACCGCTCCAAAGACAGCAACCACTCTCTTCAGATCCACCCCATCTCTAACCTCTTAAGCATGCTCATTGAGTCGCTGAGGAAACATGCCCTAGTGAATGTCTGTGTCTTGAGCCATGTTATTGCTTTATTTACTGCCATGACTTCCATAGTCAGGCTACTTGGGTAAAAGCAAAAGCACCAGAGTCCTCCTTCACAATTCTCCCTCCAGTCCGTGCTGTAAAAGCAAATGAGCTTCTCACATATCGGACGACTGATCCATCTGTGTAAATGACAGCATCTCCGTCTAGCGAATTCTCGAAAATCAAAGCTTGTACTTCCGCCTCCACAGCAACCGGATTTTCTTGTCTGCAAGAAAGAGACGTACAGAACTCTGTTGGCACTTGTACCCACTCCTCGTTTGGTTCTAAGTCAAGTGAACACACCTGTTGAAGAATGTCCTCAGCTTGACCCATCCACGACCTTCCTCTTTTTAACCTGCTGCCCTTCACCTTCCTAATTTCACTATGCAGTGGATGTTGTGTGTTTGCGTTAACTCTGAGGTAGGCACGTGCTCTACAAATTTGTATTCTGTCTTCAATGGTTGGAAAATCAAGAAGGTAGCGCATCGCCCTGCATGCTGTATCTCTTGTACATCCAAGAATAATGCACATGGCTTCATTCTGTATTATTTCCATCCTTTCTATCTGCTTACGGCTGAGAGTCAGGATTGCCATTGCATACTCAAAAACAGACATGACCAGCCCTTCGTACAGAAGACATAGATGGCGCTGCTCACAGTTTACTGCCGCCATCACCCGCATCGCAGCCAAACCCTGCTTGGCCTTTGTTATCACCTGGTCTATGTGCTCGTTATAAGCAAGGCTTCGATCAAAACGTATCCTCAGGTAGTTCATTGCCTGCGTTCTTTCCACAGTCTGTGAACACAGCTTTACAGTTGGTAAGTGATGTTTGACAACTGAACATTGTTCAAACTAAGAAAGCACTAGAAGTATTTACAGTTTTTAAAGATGTCATCTAATGAGAAGAGAGGCTTTAGAAAACTTAATGATAACTGGAAAGATCAGCGGGAAAATAGGCAGGAAGAGAAATGATGCTGGATGGATGGGATGATGGCATGGAGCAATATCAAGTCAAGGAATTGATCCAAAATACCCCCTCTGCTGTGTGTCCACCGTGATGAGGTAGAGGGGCTTGTGCGTCCCAATGACCCCAAGAGCTATGCCGACGGTAGCACAGCTACTGGTAGGGCCACCCATGTCGGACAGGTCAAGGGAGAGGGACCAGACGAAGAGAGACACAAACCTGCTGCCTTGTAGGTAGACTGGGGACAGTCAAAGGCTAGGGAAAGCACCCCGAATACATGCTTGTCAAAATCGGATGTACTGAGCCACAGGCTTGACAAAGCAGTGCAACGTAAGACCTGCTGCCTTGTAGGTAGACTGGGGACAGTCAAAGGCTAGGGAAAGCATCCCAAATAAATGCTTGTCGAAATCGGATGTACTGAGCCACAGGCTTGACAAAGCAGTGCAACGTAACTTAATTCATGATGTCACAAATCAAAATTAATCGTTATGGTGCTAATCCCGTGAAGTCCCATCAGGCGGTGATAGTGCCGGGCCCCCTGCCTCGAGGGGGTCCACACATGACTACTGGTGGTCACCTTCCCCTGTGCTGTGGAGTCAAGGCACAGAGGAGTAGGTTAAGAGCTATTGACCAAATACCCCGGACACTCAACATACTACAGTGGAATGCCGAAGGAGTTTACAAGAAGAAAGACTCCCTAACACAGCGTCTTCATAAAGATAGAATAGATGTGGCATGCATTCAAGAGACACACCTCAACGCCAATCACAAATTCTCAGTCAGAGGATATCAGGCCACACGTTTCGACCGCGAAGGACACAAAGGAGGAGTTCTAATACTTACACGAAATACAATACCTTGCAGCGAAGTATCTGTGATCTCTGACAACCAAACGGAAATTATAGGTGTTGATATAATGATAAAGGATGTGAAAATAAGAATCTACAATCTGTATAGCCCAGCAGATAAGGACCTTACACTCTCAAACATGAAAATAACTGACACAAACTGCATTATTGTCGGAGACTTTAATAGCCGTTCAGAAAGATGGGGATACCCAGATACTGACAAAAGAGGAGATGAATTGGAGGACTGGGAAATAGACTCAAATCTCCATCTACTCAACAAAGCGGATGACACACCGAGCTTCTACTCCAGAAGATGGCTTACCACTTCTACTCCAGACTTAGCTTTCTGCACAGGAGACATCCTCCACAAAATCGATCGCCATGTGCTGGACCAATTAGCAGGTAGTGACCACAGACCAATCAAGCTTGTAATGAATATGGAGTATGTTCCACAGGAGCAAAAGCCCTTGCCCCGCTGGAATTACAAACGAGCAGATTGGGACAGATTTGCCATACTAACAGACAAATATTGTGAAAACATAAATACACGATATGGCAACATAAAGCAAATGGTGGAAAGTCTAAACAGAGCGATAATACAGGCAGCCACTGAGTCCATTCCTAGAGGAGCGAGGAAAAATTACAAACCATACTGGACTGAAGAACTACAAAGTTTGGAGGACAAAGTTGAAGATGCCAGGAAGACAGCAGAGAGAGAACAAACAATTGAAGCGAATATCTCTCTCAAAGCCATCTCAGCAAAATATAAAAGAACAGTAAATCAAACAACAAGAGATTGTTGGAGGGAAAAAACAGAAAACCTGAATTTTGACAGGGATGGAAACAAACTATGGAAACTAGTGAAAGCCATGAACAATGAAGGACCTAGAAACAAACAAATAACAATTAAACAAGGAAATGCCTTGCTTACAGGAAAAAAGGCTGCAAATGCACTAATGGAACACTATGCAAATGCAAACCACATTGATATTACAACCGAACAGAAGAAAGCAATCAAAGACAAACAGATACATCATAGAAATACAGAGACAGCAGCAGAATATATGATGGCAAATCTAACAATGGAAGAAATGGAACAGGCAATGAATACCCTAAAAAAGAAGAAATCACCAGGAAAGGATGGAATCACAAATGAAATGCTAATAGGACTAGGCACCAAGGCAAAGAAGAAACTACTAGCAGTCCTAAATAACAGCTGGAAGAGAGGAATAGTCCCACAGGCATGGAAGGAAGCTATACTAATACCAGTCCCAAAGAAAGGAAAAGACCTGGAAGAACCAAATGGCTATCGACCTATCAGTCTACTTAGCTGTGTAGGAAAATTAATGGAACGCATTATCAATGGCAGGCTAACATGGCATCTGGAAGAAAACAAACTCTTAACACCACACCAAGCAGGATTCAGAAAGTACAGATCCACTGAAGATCAAATAACCTATATAGCTCAGGAAATAGAGGATGCCTTCCAAGAGAAAAAGCACACACTAGCAGTCTGGATAGATTTAGAAAAAGCATTTGATAAAGTATGGAAGGAAGGACTGAAAGTAAAACTGCAAAACATGCATGTTTGTGGAAAAATGTATAAATGGATCAGCCACTACCTTGAGAACAGAACTGCCAGGACAAAAGTACAAGGACAAACAAGCAAAATGATGCTGCTGGAGCAAGGTGTCCCCCAAGGAGGAGTTCTTTCACCAACATTATTCCTAGCATATATAAATGACATCACAGAAAATTTTCCAGCCAGAGTACACACATCCTCCTTTGCAGATGACCTAGCCATATGGACATCTGAAGAATATATTAGTACAGCTAACAGCAGAATACAGCAAGCCTTATTAGCGCTAGAGGACTGGTCAAAATCATGGCTAGTGAAGATAAGTGAGGAGAAAACAACATGCACAGTGTTCTCCCTCTCAAATAAAACTCAGCAACCTAAGCTGGTATTGAATGGAAAAATATTGCGCCATGAAGAAAATCCAAACTATCTAGGAGTCACCTTTGATCGTCGCCTGACATGGAAGACACAGGTTGAGAAAAATCGAACAAGAGCAAGGCAGAGAATGGCAATCATGAAAAAGCTTGCTGGTACAATGTGGGGAGCAGATGAGAAAGTTCTCAAGAAGTTATATACTGGACGGGTGAGGCCAGTACTGGAATATGGCATTGCAGCTTGGGCAACAGCAGCTAAGTCAAACTTTAACAAAATAAGTAGAGTCCAAAACCAAGGAATGCGAATCATAACTGGAAGCCTGAAGACAACGCCTATTAATGAACTAGAAAAGATCACTTGTTTACAACCAATGCAGGATAGAAGAGATAGCAGAGCCCAGCAACAAGCAGAAAAATTTAGAAGATTGACAGACCACCCTATGTACAACAGATTTAATGGTTTTGGAAAGGGAAGACTGAAGCGTAGCAACTTTGTAGAAACTGCAAAACGAAGGATTAGGGCAGATCCTATACTTAACATATCAACAGTCAAGCCCATACACAATGCACACAAGTTCCCAGCTTGGAGACAGCAGCAACTGCCTGAGATGATAGAAAACATTCCTGGTATTGAGAAAAAGAACACTCAGCATGAAACCGAAAGAAGAGAAATAACCCTAAACTACATAAAAGAACATTACCCAAGCAGGAATTGGACCCATGCATATACAGATGGATCAGCCAAAAATTCAATAGAGAATGGAGGAGGAGGAATTCTCCTAAATTTAAAAAATGGAGTGAAAAAAACACATTCAATGGCAACTGGAAAATTTTCAAGTAACTTCAAAGCGGAGGTAGAGGCTCTGAAAACTGCAGCAGAAATGCTCCTGATGGAGGAAAATAAAGAGAAGCAAATAGCTATCTTCACAGATGCAAAGTCAGCTGTCTCAATACTGAAGAGCAATAACAGCACAGAACTAACTGACCTAAGAGCAGCACTCCATGGTCTATGCCAGAAATCCAAAAAAGTTGTAATACAGTGGATCCCATCACATTGCAGTATACCTGGAAACGAAGAGGCTGACAGACTGGCAAAAGAGGGCGGACGACTACCACAGCCTGACATAGACATAACCTATAATGAGGCAAAGAGGTTGATAAAAAGCACTTATAGAACCAAATGGGAATCAGAGCATCCAGGCCATCAGAAGGATGATGCATATTACAAACTCGACCGAAGAGAACAAGTAGCAATCTTCAGACTCCGCACAGGACATAACAGGCTGAAATACCACTTGTTCAATAAACTAAAGATAGGAGATACCGATGAATGTAATTGTAGAACTGGAAAAATGACAGCAAAACATTTGCTGCAGGATTGCCCAACGTATGCAGAACAGAGAAAGATATTTTGGCCCACACCTGCTTCATTTGAGGACAAGCTCTATGGAGATATCAACAAGCTAAAGTTGACCGCAGCTTACTTAAACTACATACAGGTTGACATTTAAAGGTGCATGAAGACCCAGAGGCATGAAATGGAATATTGCTTGGATAGCAAATCCATTATGTGGAAAGTCCAAATCGAAAGCTCGCTGTGTGGGCTTCATAAAAGGTGGAAAAGTGTCCTAGTGGCACGAAATGGAATATTGCTTGGATAGCAAATCCATTACGTGGAAAGTCCGAATCAAAAGCCCATTGTGTGGGCTTCATAAAAGGTGGAAAAGTGTCCTAGTGGCATGAAATGGAATATTGCTTGGATAGCAAATCCATTACGTGGAAAGTCCGAATCAAAAGCCCACTGTGTGGGCTTCATAAAAGGTGGAAAAGTGTCCTAGTGGCACGAAATGGAATATTGCTTGGATAGCAAATCCATTACATGGAAAGTCCGAATCGAAAGCTCACTGTGTGGATGTCATCTGCAGACTGCATACTTCTGGTTTCCGGAAGAACAGCCTATGGTGAACGGAAGGCCCAATATACGGAAGTGAGGCTAAGCAGCCATGTGCAGGACGTGACGATTCCTTGGGTGAGCCCAGTACCAGAGCGCTATGTATCGGCTCTGCAAGTATGGAAGCCTCCTTGGATGGCGGGGAATGCCCATGGTCTGCCCCTGCCTTCCCTTGAGGGCTGACCAGGATCTTTGGCTGTTCTATATGGACCAGCTAGGGATGGGGGATAACACCACAACAGTGAGAGTCAAACGTCCTAAGAAACCCCCGGGAAGGTTAACCCGGTCAACAAATGCCCGCAGAAGTCGGATGTGTCGGCCTAACGGCGCAAGAACGCAGCTCTGCTGTAAACAGGCACAACGCAATCACATCCGAAAAAAAAAAAACTCCGGATGAACGAAGAAGAAGAAGAAGAAGATCCAAAATACCCCCTCTGCCGTGCGTCCACCTTGACGAGGTAGAGGGGCTTGAGCGTTCCAATGACCCCAAGAGCTATGCCGACGGTAGCACAGCTACTGGTAGGGTCACCCATGTCGGACAGGTCAAGGGAGAGGGACCAGACCAAGCGACGTACAAACCTGCTGCCTTGTAGGTAGACTGGGGACAGTCAAAGGCTAGGGAAAGCATCCCGAACAAATGCTTGTCGAAATCGGATGTACTGAGCCACAGGCTTGACAAAGAAGTGCAACGTAACTTTATCATTTCATGATGCCACAGATGAAAATTAATCGTTATGGTGCTAATCCCGTGAAGTCCCATCAGGCGGTGATAGTGCCGGGCCCCCTGCCTCGAGGGGGTCCACCCATGACTACTGGTGGTCACCTTCCCCTGTGCTGTGGAGTCAAGGCACAGAGGAGTAGGTTAAGAGCTATTGACCAAACACCCCGGACACTCAACATACTACAATGGAATGCAGAAGGAGTTTATAACAAGAAAGCCTCCCTAACACAGCGTCTTCATAAAGATAGAATAGATGTGGCATGCATTCAAGAGACACACCTCAACGCAAATCGCACATTTTCAGTTCAGGGATATCAGGCCACACGTTTCGACCGCGAAGGACACAAAGGAGGAGTTGTAATACTTACACGAAATACAATACCTTGCAGCGAAGTATCTGTGATCTCTGACAACCAAACGGAAATTATAGGTGTTGATATAATGATAAAGGACGTGAAAATAAGAATTTACAATCTGTATAGCCCGGCAGATAAGGATCTTACACTCTCAAACATGGAAATAACTGACACAAATTGCATTGTTGTCGGAGACTTTAATAGCCGTTCAGAAAGATGGGGATACCCAGATACTGACAAAAGAGGAGATGAAGTGGAGGACTGGGAAATAGACTCAAATCTCCATCTACTCAACAAAGCGGATGACACACCGAGCTTCTACTCCAGAAGATGGCTTACCACTTCTACTCCAGACTTAGCTTTCTGCACAGGAGACATCCTCCACAAAATCGATCGCCATGTGCTTGACCAATTAGCAGGTAGTGACCACAGACCAATCAAGCTTGTAATAAATTGGAGTATGTTCCACAGGAGCAAAAGCCTTTGCCCCGTTGGAATTACAAACGAGCAGATTGGGACAGATTTGCCATACTAACAGACAAATATTGTGAAAACATAAATACACGATATGGCAACATGAAGCAAATGGTGGAAAGTCTAAACAGAGCAATAATACAGGCGGCCACTGAGTCTATTCCAAGAGGAGCGAGGAAAAATTACAAACCATACTGGACTGAAGAACTACAAATTTTGGAGGACAAAGTTGAAGATGCTAGGAAGACCGCAGAGAGAGAACAAACAACTGAAGCGAACATCTCTCTCCAAGCCATCTCAGCAAAATATAAAAGAACAGTAAATCAAACAACAAGAGATTGTTGGAGGAAAAAAACAGAAAACCTGAATTTTGACAGGGATGGAAACAAACTATGGAAACTAGTGAAAGCCATGAACAATGAAGGACCTAGAAACAAACAAATAACAATTAAACAAGGAAATGCCTTGCTTACAGGAAAAAAGGCTGCAAATGCACTAATGGAACACTATGCCAGTGCAAACCACATTGATATTACAGCCGAACAGAAGAAAGCAATCAAAGATAAACAGATACATCATAGATATACAGAGACAGCAGCAGAATATATGATGGCAAATCTAACAATTGGAAGAAATGGAACAGGCAATGAATACCCTAAAAAAGAAGACATCACCAGGAAAGGATGGAATCACAAATGAAATGCTAATAGGACTAGGCACTAAGGCAAAAAAGAAACTACTAGCAGTCCTAAATTACAGCTGGAAGAGGGGAATAGTCCCACAGGCATGGAAGGAAGCTATACTAATACCAGTCCCAAAGAAAGGAAAAGACCTGGAAGAACCAAATGGCTATCGACCTATCAGTCTTCTTAGCTGTGTAGGAAAATTAATGGAACGCATTATCAATGGCAGGCTAACATGGCATCTGGAAGAAAACCAACTCTTAACACCACACCAAGCAGGATTCAGAAAGTACAGATCCACTGAAGATCAAATAACCTATATAGCTCAGGAAATAGAGGATGCCTTCCAAGAGAAAAAGCACACACTAGCGGTCTGGATAGATTTAGAAAAAGCATTTGATAAAGTATGGAAGGAAGGACTGAAAGTAAAACTGCAAAAAATGCATGTTTGTGGGAAAATGTACAAATGGATCAGCCACTACCTTGAGAACAGAACTGCCAGGACAAAAGTACAAGGACAAACCAGCAAAATGATGCTATTGGAGCAAGGTGTCCCCCAAGGAGGAGTTCTTTCACCAACATTATTCCTAGCATATATAAACGACATCACGGAAAATTTTCCAGCCAGAGTACACACATCATCCTTTGCAGATGACCTAGCCATATGGACATCTGAAGAATATATTAGTACAGCTAACAGCAGAATACAGCAAGCCCTATTAGCGCTAGAGGACTGGTCAAAATCATGGCTAGTGAAGATAAGTGAGGAGAAAACAACATGCACTGTGTTCTCCCTCTCAACTAAAACTCAGCAACCTAAGCTGGTATTGAATGGAAAAATATTGCGCCATGAAGAAAATCCAAACTATCTAGGAGTCACCTTTGATCTTCGCCTGACATGGAAGAATCAGGTTGAGAAAAATCGAACAAGAGCAAGGCAAAGAATGGCAATCATGAAAAAGCTTGCTGGTACAACGTGGGGAGCAGATGAGAAAGTTCTCAAGAAGTTATATACTGGACGGGTGAGGCCAGTACTGGAATATGGCATTGCAGCTTGGGCAACAGCAGCTAAGTCAAACTTTAACAAAATAAGTAGAGTCCAAAATCAAGGAATGCGAATCATAACTGGAAGCCTGAAGACAACGCCTATTAATGAATTAGAAAAGATCACTTGTTTACCACCAATGCAGGATAGAAGAGATAGCAGAGCCCAGCAACAAGCTGAAAAATTTAGAAGATTGACAGACCACCCTATGTATAAAAGGTTTAGTGGTTTTGGAAAGGGAAGACTGAAGCGTAGCAACTTTGTAGAAACTGCAAAACGAAAGATTAGGGCAGATCCCATACTTAACATATCAACAGTCAAACCCATTTACAATGCAGACAAGTTCCCAGCTTGGAGACAGCAGCAACTGCCTGAGATGATAGAAAACATTCCTGGTATTGAGAAAAAGAACACTCAGCATGAAACCGAAAGAAGAGAAATAACCCTAAACTACATAAAAGAACATTACCCAAGCAGCAATTGGGCCCATGCATATACAGATGGATCAGCCAAAAATTCAGTAGAGAATGGAGGAGGAGGAATTCTCCTAAATTTAAAAAATGGAGCGAAAAAAAACACATTCAGTGGCAACTGGAAAGTTCTCAAGTAACTTCAAAGCGGAGGTAGAGGCTCTGAAAACTGCAGCAGAAATGCTCTTGATGGAGGAAAATAAAGAGACGCAAATAGCTATCTTCACAGATGCAAAGTCAGCTGTCTCAATACTGAAGAGCAAAAACAGCACAGAACTAGCTGACCTAAGAGCAGCACTCCATGGTCTATGCCAGAAATCCAAAAAAGTTATAATACAGTGGATCCCATCACATTGCAGTATACCTGGAAATGAAGAGGCTGACAGACTGGCAAAAGAGGGCGGACGACTACCACAGCCTGACATAGACATAACCTATAATGAGGCAAAGAGGTTGATAAAAAGCACTTATAGAACCAAATGGGAATCAGAGCATCCAGGCCACCAGAAGGATGATGCATATTACAAACTCGACCGAAGAGAACAAGTAGCAATCTTCAGACTCCGCACAGGACATAACAGGCTGAAATACCACTTGTTCAACAAACTAAAGATAGGAGATACAGATGAATGTAATTGTGGAACTGGTAAAATGACAGCTAAACATTTGCTGCAAGAGTGCCCAATATATGCAGAACAGAGAAAGATATTTTGGCCCACACCTGCTTCATTCGAGGACAAGCTCTAGGGAGATATCAACAAGCTCAAGTCGACTGCAGCTTACTTTAACTGTATTCAGTTTGACATTTAAATGTACATTAAGAAGTATTTAGACTGCCACACTTCATACCACAGGCATGTCGGTTACACAAGCCTCCCAGAGGCATGAAATGGAATATTGCTTGGATAGCAAATCCATTACGTGGAAAGTCCGAATCGAAAGCTCACTGTGTGGGCTTCATAAACGGTGGAAAAAGTGTCCTAGTGGCACAAAATGGAATATTGCTTGGATAGCAAATCCATTACGTGGAAAGTCCGAATCGAAAGCTCACTGCGTGGATGTCATCTGCAAACAGCATTCTGCTGGCTTCTGGAAGAACAGCCTATGGTGAACGGAAGGCCCAATATACGGAAGTGAGGCTAAGCAGCCATGTGCAGGACGTGACGATTCCTTGGGTGAGCCCAGTACCAGAGCGGTGTGTGATGGCTCTGCAATTATGGAAGCCTCCTTGGATGGCGGGGAATGCCCATGGTCTGCCCCTGCCTTCCCTTGAGGGCCGACCAGGATGCCTTTGGCTGTTCTATATGGGCCAGCTGGGATGGGAGATAACACCGCAACAGTGAGAGTCTAACGTCCTAAGAAACCCCCCGGGAAGGTTAACCCGGTCAACAAATGCCCGCAGAAGTCGGATGTGTCGGCCTAACGGCGCAAGAACGCAGCTCTGCTGTAAACAGGCACAACGCAATCACGTCCGAAAAAAAACTCCGGATGAACGAAGAAGAAGAAGAAGAAGATCCAAAATACAAAGGACTGAGATCTGGGGAGATGTTAAGTTTAGTTGAGTCAAGAACCAACATCACTGCACTCGGCATTCCCATAATCTCTTAGTTGTCATCTTCAACAGCCAGCGTTGAGTTCCAGTAGTAATGGTGCCCGTTGCAATCTGATTATATGTCTGTTTTGCTTTACCCGATCCTCTGACCACCCCTTGCTGCCGTATTCTCTCTAGACCATGATAGTCTATCTGTTCTTCTGCATTAATCACATTCTCTCAGAGGGCCTTCAAATCTGCCTTATCATGCATCAAATCACTCCTTAATGATGTGAGATGTATGAACGCCTAAGTAATTTGATAGGGCACATGATGATGATGAGACATACACATGGCTTTGTTTTTTCCTTCTTGCTGCATGTGTCATGGTGGTATGGTGGTTAGTGAACTTTCCTATCATTTCAGTACTCCTCAGTTTGATCCCAGTAGTGGTAGGACTTTTTCTTTCATGCACTTGAAATTTGTCTGTAACTGCAATGTTGTTTCTTGTATGAATTTAACTGTCTTTTCTAGTTCACCCAGTGGTCCATAGAGTTTATCTTCCACTGTTGTTTCTCTAGGCCAGAAGGTTTGCCTAGATATGTTGTATTTTGGGCAGTCTTGGAGTATGTGCTCTGCATCAGACAGGGCGCCTCGAGTACCACAAGTTGCGTACCTTGGCTGATATTTAGTAATTTCTCTGTTGCTATCTTGATTGCCTGGATTTCTGTATCATAGTTATGGCAGCACTTTTATGATGGTACTCTGACCGTATCCGTAGTAGTCATCCCAGCCTCATAAAATGAGTATCAGAGATCTGGGAAGGTGAAGGCGGCCGATTCAGTACTGACCATGTTTCATCTCATCAGCTGTTCACTCACTCAAATGATGGGCCTAAGATAATTTTTTTCAATATACCTTAATGGCACATAAGTGGTCTTGCTTGATCTTCTTGCTGCATGTGGCAGTATTACATGGTGAGTAGTGTAACAAGTTCTGTAGTATAACATTTTCAATAGTATAACAAATTCAGTAGTTTAGTAAAAGGTATCTTATACCCTACTCTGGTATATTCTGTTTTCATGACAACACCTAGTATCAGGCTCACATACTTTGGATACTCTAGGCAGTTGACAGAAACACAACCTCCTAGGACCATGTTCTCAACATAAGTGAACTTTGGACACTCTAGGCAGTTGACAGAAACACAACCTCCTAGGACCATGTTCTCAACATAAGTGAACTTTGGACACTCTAGGAAGTTGACAGAAACACAACCTCCTAGGACCATGTTCTCAACATAAGTGAACTTTGGACACTCTAGGCAGTTGACAGAAGCACAACCTCCTAGGACCATGTTCTCAACATAAGTGAACTTTGGACACTCTAGGAAGTTGACAGAAGCACAACCTCTTAGGACCATGTTCTCAACATAAGTGAACTTTGGACACTCTAGGCAGTTGACAGAAGCACAACCTCTTAGGACCATGTTCTCAACATAAGTGAACTTTGGACACTCTAGGAAGTTGACAGAAGCACAACCTCCTAGGACCATGTTCTCAACATAAGTGAACTTTGGACACTCTAGGCAGTTGACAGAAGCACAACCTCCTAGGACCATGTTCTCAACATAAGTGAACTTTGGACACTCTAGGCAGTTGACAGAAGCACAACCTCCTAGGACCATGTTCTCAACATAAGTGAACTTTGGACACTCTAGGAAGTTGACAGAAGCACAACCTCTTAGGACCAGGTTCTCAACATAAGTGAACTTTGGACACTCTAGGCAGTTGACAGAAGCACAACCTCCTAGGACCATGTTCTCAACATAAGTGAACTTTGGACACTCTAGGAAGTTGACAGAAGCACAACCTCTTAGGACCATGTTCTCAACATAAGTGAACTTTGGACACTCTAGGAAGTTGACAGAAGCACAACCTCTTAGGACCATGTTCTCAACATAAGTGAACTTTGGACACTCTAGGAAGTTGACAGAAGCACAACCTCCTAGGACCATGTTCTCAACATAAGTGAACTTTGGACACTCTAGGCAGTTGACAGAAGCACAACCTCCTAGGACCATGTTCTCAACATAAGTGAACTTTGGACACTCTAGGAAGTTGACAGAAGCACAACCTCTTAGGACCATGTTCTCAACATAAGTGAACTTTGGACACTCTAGGCAGTTGACAGAAGCACAACCTCCTAGGACCATGTATGGTAATTAGCCTTGTTTATGTTTACAACATTCATTTCACAATGTTTATTTTTCTTCCTATGCAAATGTATAATGCTCTTGATGAACGAAAGACGAGTGATTGGAAGGGCCGAATGTAAGACGGGCCTGCGCGCCCAATTTGTGACCCTAATAAAGTTGATTTGATTTGAAGTTGATTTGATATGTTCTCAGCATAAGTGAACTTTAGACACTCTAGGCAGTTGACAGAAACACAACCTCCTAGGACCATGTTTCAGCATAAGTGAACTTTGCAGCCCTTCTTTTGCATTCCTTGTTTTAGCCATTATTTGTTCTTGGCTGGAACCTGGGCTTAGCTGGGCTCACTTGATGTTTTTCTTTGGCTCAACATGACCCCTATTTAGCCATGAACTTGTGATTCTGTGATACTTCTTCACTCTTTCAGTGCCAGGTGATTCTTTGTCTGTTAGCTTTCCTTTGTCTAAACAAGTTCTATATTAATTCACACAGTCCTATCTGTACTAGTAAATGTACATCAATCCATGTAATTCATACCCAGCATGAATCAGTCCAAAGTGTTTGGGGTCACTTACATGAGGAAATCGTTTAAGTTTTATCAAATCTAATGACTTCACCTTTCTGCTGTAATATAATGTACTGTAAAATCTTAGACTTTGCAGTTAAAATAAAAAGCAAAAAAAGATTGGGAAATTAAAAAAGAACAAAACAATGGTCACGCAGCAAATGGTTTCAGTAGAAACATTTTATATTTTGAGTCTTTTAAATTTAAAGAGGCATTGGGGTGATTAAATTTTTTTTGTATGGTTTTTTTAAAACGTCCCCTTTTTATGTTAACTATTTTTTGTTCTATGGTTTTGAGGACTTCAGAAATTTTTTGATTTTTGTACATATTTGGAAGCTACACAGTTTACATCTATGTTATGCGTGGAAGAGCGCAATTGGGGGGGTACAAAAACCCTTTTCCCGGTGTGGGAAATGCAAACCCCAAAGACGGTTTTGGGAAACTTAAATCTAAAGGGGCGAAAGGG